>JAJOOS010006193.1:0-87071 GCA_029582725.1 Solanum chiquidenum | reverse complement strand
GTTCCGAAAGGTTGCAATCCTTTCAGAATCCACACGACCATTCATGAAAGTTTGCAACCTTTCAAACGGTCATGGTTGTTTCTGAAAGTTGCAACCTTTCAGAACAGTCACTTCCAACGGTGGGAAATTTAAATAAAACGGGAAAGAATTTAAATAAAATGGATCGCACGTGGATCCGAGTCGTAATTAAAATAAACTTTGTCCAAAAAATAGCGGATCCGAGTCGTAATTAAAACAAACTTTGTCCAAAAAGTAATCTCTCTATCGATTTCCAAAGTCGAAGCCGAATGCGAGCGACGACGACAACGGCGCGAGGGGGTCCCTCTTTCCAACCCTTTTAACAATTAATAGGAGTGTTTCTATATTTAAACTCTTCTATTTTTCTTTCCTCCACCGATGAGGGAGAAATGCCTTTTCACTAAAGCATAAGAAAACTTTTCAAGTTCCCAACTTTGATTTTTCCTTTTTTTCCATCTTCCCTCCATTTCTCATTAACTCTTGCTACATACCCAACAACTAGTCTCAATATTATAGCCCTTCATAACTTGTTTTTAAACCACGACTAACGTTATTATTGAAAGAAAAACTAACAGTTTGTTTGGCCAAAAAAATACTTTTGATAAAAAATAAATATATATGTATATATTTAGCTAATTAATTCAAAAAACATATTTGAATAATAATTTGTATTTGATCAAATTTTTAAGAAGTGAGTTTAAGTAAATATATTTTAAAGTATTTTTCCAAAAAAAATAAATGCTAGTTTCTTCTTCTCAAAATCAACTTTTGCTTTTACTCAAAAACGCTAATTTTTCTTCTAAAATATCAGTCAAACAACTCTTCTTCTTTTTTAAAGTAATAACAATAATAATTTTTGCCAAGAGGCTATAAATTTTTAAAAGGAAAAAGAATTAAATATACCTTTAAACAATTCAAAATGGGATAGTTTCACCCTCCATTTTTGGCTAAAAAATACACTCTAACTAGTGAAATAGATCAAAAATATCATATATATTTTTCTAACCATTACTCCAACTTAAGAATAATCAATTTTGCACTTAAACTATACAAAATATTTGCCATTCATCTAAGGCTCAAGACAACTGCTCTTAATTGTGCAGATTTGAACAAATAATTATATTGGAGATATTATGATAGTAGTTTGACTATTTCAAGTGACAATTAATAACGCCCTACCCCCCCTCCCCCAACCCAAAAATGAAAAAGAAGAATATTGATCCATTTTTTCTTGTTTGAAACAATTATTAGAAAGAAAAAAAAAGTACTTTAAATTATTTCGATAGTTAGAAGGTATTTTGAGATAAAAAAATATTAATCATAAAAGTATTTTCTTAAAACTAAAAATATCATGAGAGATGACATTGATCCATTTTAAATACTCCTTCCGTCCATCTTTAAGTGTCCACTATACTAAAAATAAGTGTTTAATTATACTTGTCCAATTTAAAAAATGAAGAGATAATTTACCTACTTATATTTATTTTGTCCTTGCTATTAAATGGAGTACTAGAATATTCAATATATAAGAGACTAAGAGCCCGTTTGGATTGGCTTAAAAAAATAGCTTTAAAGTCAAACTGAAATGACTTTTAAGTCGAAAAATAAAAAATAGGGGAGACCTACTTTTGATTTGTAACTTATTTTAAGTCATTTTAAACTTAGTTTAAGTTATTTTTAATATTATCAAACATTTTCTAATTTATTTTAAGTCATTTTTTTGACTTATTTTAAATTATTTTTATTTTTATGAAACACTTTCAAAAATCAAAAATTGACATAAAAATATATTTGACCAACTTTTAAGTCAATTCAAACATCCTCTTAACACATTTTATAGTAATATTACTTTTATTATTCTTAGAGGTATGTCAAGTCTCGACAATTATAATTAAACAAAATTTCCAGGAAGTAAAAATCATGAAATGATGATGTGGTAGTTTGACCAATTCTATTTTGAGTTTTTAAACTGCCACTCTGTCATTTTCACTTTTTGTTTGGCTTACCTGTGACTCCGTCTCTCAATTCTCTCATCTTTCTTCTTCTTCTTCTTCTTTCTCTCTCTGTATTCATTGATCAAAATTCAAAACAAGCTTTGAATTGGTAATTACGACATTAATTTTCATCACTTTTTTCTCCTTCTTTTTTTTTTCATACAATCAATCATTTTATTTTTTTATAATTTTTTTGCAGTAATTTTCTGGATATTTTTTCAAGAATCAAATGTCTGCCTTTCCAGTGAGTTTCTTATGACTACTGTTTTTTATTTTCTATTAATTGGTAATATTTTATGTAATTCAATAGCTTGAATATTTGAATGGAATTTTTTATTTTATTTTACGTTGAATTTCTGTCCCCCTCCATAATAGCCGTTGTTTCAGGACGTTTACCAAGTCTTCTTTGTGTTTGATTTGTTCTTAAACGTGTTGATATTAGACTAGTGTGTTCAAGGGTTTTAGGTGAGGAAATGTCATAAAGTTTGAATCTTTAAGTTGTTTGAACAGCTACAAAGGGAAATTTCATTTCAATTCTAGATAAAAAGATTATTTTCTCAAAGTTCACTTTTGGTCATTTCTTTGTTTCAACTTTGAGTAGACACCAAAAGAGGCATTTTTGAGGTTGTTGTTACTTTTTCTTGAATGATTCTTATGTGGGTTTCTTGAATTCCAGATAAAAATTTGATCTTTTTCACCTCAAAGTTCACTTTTGGTTCTTTCTTGTTTCAACTTTGAGTAGACACCAAAAGAGGCATTTTTAAGGTTCTTTTTACTCTTCCTAGAATGATTCTCATGTGGGTTTCTTGAATTCTAGATAAAAATTTGATCTTTTTCACCTCAAGTTCAGTTTTTGATGATTTCTTTGTGTTTCTTATAGGTATAGGTCATCTGGACTGTCATTGAATTTGTTCAATTTCAGTTTAGACTTGGGTGTCTTGTCCCTATGGTCAGCATATCCCAAATTGAGCCTTTCTTGAACATACACACCCTATATGGTTGGGATTGGTTACTTTGAAGTTTAGAAATGTTGGAGGTAGATGAGAAGGATAGGGTACCAGCTGGTGGGAATCGGAAAACATATGCACGGTCTATTTCGTGGTCTGATAGGTCCCCAACCAAGTCCAGTGCCAAACCACAATGGAACAGCAAAGCACGGGCTTGTTTGCCACCTCTTCAGCCTCTTTCCATTACTAGACCAACTGCTGAGGAGTGGCCTAGGGCTGGATCAGATGATCTTGGTGTATGGCCTAATCCCTCTACTCCTGGTGTAAGGCTTGGATCATTCAGCACCCATGAAGGTTCAGCTACTAAGCAGGCTCCACGAGAATTTGAATTCAAGAAAGATAAGCTTGCTTTCTTCAACAAGGAGTGTTCTAAGATTGTGGATCACATCTATTTAGGAAGTGACACTGTGGCAAAGAATCGAGACATTCTCCGTGAGAACGGCATCACTCACGTCTTAAACTGTGTAGGGTTTAGTTGTCCTGAATACTTTAAGGATGATCTTGTATACAAGACACTTTGGCTGCAGGATAGCCCCACTGAGGACATCACAAGTATTCTTTATGATGTATTTGATTATTTTGAAGATGTTCGTGAACAAGGTGGGAGAGTCTTTGTACACTGCTTCCAAGGGGTGTCCAGATCAGCCTCCTTGGTTATTGCATATCTTATGTGGAAAGAGGGGATGAGCTTTGAAGATGCATTCCAGCATGTCAAAGCTGCAAGGGGAGTGACAAACCCGAATATGGGTTTTGCTTGCCAACTGTTGCAGTGCCAGAAACGAGTGCATGCTCTACCTGTAAGTCCTACTTCTGTGCTAAGGATGTACAGGATGGCACCTCACTCCCCATATGATCCCCTTCATTTGGTGCCAAAGATGTTGAGTGAGCCAGGAGCTGAAGGACTCGATTCTCGTGGAGCCTTCCTTGTTCTTATTCCTTCTGTTATATACGTGTGGATAGGGAAGCATTGTACCTCGGTAATGTCAGATAATGCCAGGGCTGCAGCCTTTCAGGTAATCCGCTATGAAAAGGCCCAAGGTCCTGTTTTAATTATCAATGAAGGCAAAGAGCCTTCTGATTTTTGGAGTGCTCTTAGCCAGGAAAGCTTCTTTTCTGGTGGTTGTGGCAAAGAAAAGACCAAGGTGGAAGCCAGTTTATTAGCTGAAAATGACTTGATTACTGATAACATCAGCCAGTGTATTGGTCAAAAGAATGAATATGATCTTGATTTTGAAATTTTCTGCAAAGCACTCGCCGGTGGGGTTGTTCCACCTTTTCCATTGTCGGGTACTGAATCTGAGACATGTCTTCCTGCAAGACAGAATGGATGGAGTAGATTGAGACGGAAGTTTTCCAGTGGAATAATGAAAGAATTTATCACAGCTTCCAAGTTATACAGTCATACTGGCATAACAAGTCCTGTACTTGATAAGATGGACACAATTAAAGAACTCGATAAGATGGACACAATTAAAGAACTCTCTCCTGCTTTGCCTTCATCACCTTCAAGTCCTCAGTGTGGATCACCAGATTCCTTCTCTTCTTTTGCAACCAGCAGTCCAAGTTGGACAAAGGATCCTTGTAGAGGTGTGGAAAACCCTGGTCTTGATTCAGAGCCTGTGCTATCGCCATCACCTTCATTTAGCTCACTTGATTCTCTCTCTTGTTTTCTTGTTAGTAAACCAAAGTCTAATACCACATCCCCCTCACTCTCACCTTCAACCTCAGATTACTCCAGTTCTTTCACTTTTTCTCCCTCATCTTCCAATTGGTCTGACTTGGCATACCTATCTGCACAGCCTTCACCTACAAGATTTGAACATGAGGATCCTAATTTTGTGAAGAATGATTTCTTCAAAGTAAGTTCATCTCTACTTTGTAAAGGATCACCCTTTCCAGCAGCAGAGGAAGCATTTCCAACCAGTCGTGCTCTTAGACGGGCAAACAGTTGTTTACAGTACAAAGAAACTTCCCCTTCACTAGCAGAGCGTAGAGGCAGTCATCCTCCTCCTATGATGATGCTACGTTCCAATGATGATTCTGCTCAAATTTCAGTGAAGTTGGTGAGAACATCATCATTTTCTCTTCCTAATTTTGAAGATGATGCAATGAAGTGTGTCGAGTGTGACAACCTTAATGACGGAGATTTTGTTGATACTAGTAAAGAGGAGCTAATGTTAGATGCTGAGAATTCGATTACTGACAATCAACTCCAAAATGGAGTTCAACCTGTAGATGATGTATCTGGCAGTTTCAATGGCCATCCAATTGGCATTCCCATCCGAGTTGCAGAAACAACTGATATAGGTCTTTATCAATGGCCTTCTATGCATAAATTAGACTTGTCTTCTGTGGTTTTCGATTCAAGGTCGGTTTATATCATAGTCATTTGTGACTTGAGTTTAGATGAAAATAGTTCCAGTAGTTTGTACATCTGGATTGGGCGTGATGTGCAATGGAAGGAAAGTTCAGATCAAGTGATCAACAATGATTCCATGTGTGAAGATAATCATGTCCATTGGGAGAAAGTTGGACTCAGTTTTCTTATTCAGAAGGGCCTGGCCACTAGCTCTCTAGTTCAGGTACTTATTCTGCCTTTTTTTTAAAATTAAAAACGAAACAGAATTGGTAACGTGTGATCTCTCCTTATGTGTTTGTTGCTACTTTAATAGATGCAATCGTCCTACGTTAAAATTTATCAAGTGGACATTGATCTAGTTGTACATTGTCATTTTTCACAAATGATTAATTAGAACTACTTGTTATTTGACTTGAATGCAGATAGTGAAAGAAGGTGAGGAACCTGAGCAGCTTCTTAAGCATCTGCCATGTTTCTCATTTGATAAGGCATTAGATATTGGCGTCAAGTAGGCTTTGATAAAAATGCCGCGATTACCATCTGAGGTATGCAAAATCCTTGCTTTAGTCCTTCTGGCAAGGATCTTTGGTTAGTGAGCATCCCAAGCAGTAAAAGTCGAAGGTTTCTGCTTGTGTGATGTTGAATGATACAAGGAGAGGATTAGATATCTCTCGTCGAAGGACATGTACAGGGAAGAAGTTGCTGTATAGGAGGAGTTGATAAAGTATATATACTACTCTTGTTGAAAAATAAGTATACTGGTCCCTTTTCCCTGTCCATACCATCCAACTACATTCAGTAACAAAAGGTGTAATGTAATAGTCCCTGCATTGGGACATTTAGCATTGTTACATACCCAAATTCTCTTAAATGTTTTCTATCATAAATTGTTCAATGTAGATTGGGGCCTGTTTGGCTCCACAGCTTCTTCATTCAATATTGGAATATGAATGTGCATGGATAACAAAGATATCAACTGTTTTGTCCTTAAAGAACTTGAATAGACTATATTTGGTTGAACGTGAGATATTTGAAGTTGAGGCTGAATATTATATCCACCAAAGGAAAATACTACCACACTAGATGTTGCATGTCGGAAGAAATAAAATGGGTTTATTCAGAAAATTTGATTGGATTACAAATTCTTGAGTGCATTGTGACAACCCACAGAAATTGAAGAAATAGATTCTGGTTATTAGATTTATTACACTTTCATGTTTCTGGGATTTATCAGCGAAGGTAGAGGTAAAATCTTGTACACATAACATAATTCTTCTCGGACTACACTTGTGGCGTATATAGACTTGTAAACACTAATATTTTCAAGCTCTGCTTATGAAATTACACCGGCATGTAGTCGTATGTTTCTTAGGATTTAAAGAGAGTACATGTGTAGGAAAGATGGAGGATTTAGGATGAAGAGGAAGTGGGGCTGATGAGTGAAGAAGATGAAGTACTATAATCTAGGAACATGCCTACACGATTATTTTTAAATTGAAGCATAAATAATTAATGTAATAAACATGTATGCTTGTAAAAATAATTAAATAAATCAGTGAGGGTAAAGTAGTCAAATGATTATCTACATTAGTATTGTAATGAAGCAACAGAACTGTTACAAAAACATCAAACTGGGAGGCAAGTGTAATATCATACACCACATGGAAGGTAAGTGAAAAGAGGCCAAACCTAAGAGGTCTCCAAAATTATAAATAAAGGTACATCCGACAACTTATATTTCATTCCAAAAATTTAACAGGATCCCAGAGTTTTACTGGAATGCAGATATATGGCTTTTCATATCCGCGAATTCCTTTACACCAATGCACAACCCGAATTTAAGAAACAGTGCATAAAGGGGTGCATCAACAACTCCATTTTTACACTGCAAACCTTCCCGGATAATTTCATAATCGAGAAGTTAAAACATAGTTAATTCTCTTCGTTACTGAGAATTTTGCAAAACTTGGAGAATGAAGCAGGTTAATATACGATAATATGAACAAAATATGCAACTGCAACTTCATCTCATATTTTCTTTTGGGATCTTAGGAAGGCCATTGTAGGGCCTAGCGCAGTGCCCCTCATGGGTCGATATGACCACGGGCTCTTTCCAGTACTTGCCTTGTCCCAACTACTTTCCTGAGCTAATTCTGCCTTCTTGGACTTTAGAGTATCATTGAATTGCTCCCACAGGTTTACTCCGCCATTTTCTGTAATTCACATTGATCATTGGTGCATAGTCAGGATCTAGCTATGAAATTAGAGACTAATGGATTTCATAAATCACTACTCATCTCAGGAATCCGTAAAACATTAGTTCACACCTGAAGGGGTAGATCGTGTTTGTTTTCCATTGCTTACTTCTCCAGCTCCTGCAATAGTAAAATGTAAGGTCACAAAAGAAAATGAAAAGGACCTAGATTTCATCTTTACATCTCCCAGCTTTCACAATCCCATCCTGTAAGCATGGGAAAACAATGAAATTACCAGGAACTGGGGTTTCAGTTTTCTTTTTACTGCTTCCAAGCACTGGAGTGGACTCATTGGCAGTAGAACCTTCAATAACCACACCAGGTACTTCTGCTTGATCTGGAGTACTATTCATCAGACGAACTTCAAGAAGTGCTGAAAATTCTATCTGCAAAAAGGAGTGGTTTTGTATTGAGAAGAGTCATATGCACTTAAACCTATGGACTCTGCATCCCAGAGGATGACAACTTAAGTTCACTCGAAATATGCATAAATATAGATCACCACGCATAGGAGTGAGTCAATTTTACTGAAGTACCTCCAGAGATCCGTCTTCATTATAAATAGAGCTATCTGGTTGCTTTGAAGACTCATCCTCAGTAGAAATGACTGGAAATTCAGCTACTGGCATCAGCAAAACTCTATTTGCTTCAGAATTACACGACGATATTTTCCCAACCTACAGCAGAAGGGAACATCAAAGTTCACAATCACGATGTACATCAATCAGAAGTACATTATATGATGGAGACAAGTTATACCCGATAAGAGGAAACTTCAGGGGTCCAGGTTGATGATAACTCAAGCAGCCGGTATGCAATCACAAGACCTTCCTGCCAAATTAAAAAACAGTTTTTCTAAATACTAAAATTGTGGTCCACCCAAATCAATACATCAACCACCTAATGTCCGGAATTTTGGGTAGTGTAGATTGTCAGCTGCTTTGTGTGAGTCTCATTAGTCTAAAGTTAACAGCAGATATCAGTGCAACAGATACTGAAGGCTACAGATGCATTAAAAACAAGAACAAACCTTGGGCAGGCCAGAAAGAAAAGGAAGTGTTGTGAAGTCGATTGATTCATGAAAATGAGGCTCCTTTTCACCATTCACCATCTCAGGATGTTTTTTGTTTGCATCTAGAGAATCATTCTTTTGGGAAAATGGAACATTCTTTTCGCCCCAGTTCTGTCTATTACGATTCATTATCTCGGGATGTTCTTTGTTTGAACCGCGAGAATCATTCTTTTGGGAAAACAAGCTTTTCTCTTGGCCCCATTTCTGTCTGTCACGATTCATCATATCAGGATGTTCTTTGCTTGAACCTGGAGAATCATTCTTTTGGGAAAATGAAACATTCTCTTGGCCCCATTTCTGTCTCTTACGATTCATTATCTCAGGATGTTCTTTGGTTGAACCAAGAGAATCATTCTTTTGGGAAAATGAGTCTTTCTCTTGGACCCATTTCTGTCTCTCACGATTCATCATATCAGGATATTCTTTGTTTGAACCTAGAGAATCAGTCTTTGGGGAAAATGTAACTTTCTCTTGGCCCCATTTCTGTCCCTTCTTCTTGCTCATCATACCATTCCACTTGAAACTTTCCTGCACGTAACTTGGAAATTCATTACGCAAGAAGAGAAAAGTTATCCCATTAAGAAACACATATATTTCATTTCAAGAAACATGCCTACCACTGGTCATGCCTGACACACTGTAACCTATGTCATTATGCTAATCAAAGATGATGCAATTTCCAACAGAAAATGTGTCAAATAAATTTTACCAAGGAGACCAATTTTCTGGTTTTTGCACCATCACATCACATCTAGAAGGAATACTTCTAGCATTTTTGTATGATTTCAGTACAGAAACGAATTATCTAATGGAAGAAAAAAGGAAAAGGGGAGGACCAAGCATCCTACTAAAGACTACTATTTTATTCTGTAAGTTGCAACACTTTTGAAGGGGAACTACACTTTTGTTGTAGTATACCTGTGGATATATAGACTAAAGTTACCAGTTTCAAAAAAAAAAAAATACAGCAAATAGTGGCCACTTTGTAGAGGACAAGCATGTCTATGCAATGACAATTAGTGAAGCAATTCTTAAATATCCACCAACAATGAAACACTATAGAAACATTGATAACGATTATAACAGATAAACACAAATATTTAAATGGATGAAAATAGGGTTGCCAGATTATTTTCTTTTCTCCAATCTGTTAGTATAATACAACATATAGCATTTGTTATCCAACATCTGAGATATGGAAAAAAACAATAAGATTAATAGCATTATGCAAGCTTCTAGAAAATATATATGCATGACTTTGTTTTGTAGCACAAACTCATTTTCAGGCCATGTTCATCATGGAAAAATTATGTTTGAATCCTCCCTCTTTATCTTTCACGTAACCTTCCACTAAGCCTTTAAGCAATACAAAGTTAAATTTTTAATTGCTTGACACATTGGGATTCTGCACAAGATATTCTTGAGAAATGGTATGCTAAAAAACTTGGATTTCAAGATTTAAAACTCCTCTTTCAGAATAGAGATACAACATTGAAGAAGAAATCTAGAAAAAGAGCATCACAGAACAACTTGAGCAAAACGTACCACTTCTTCTTGACTCTGCTTTGAAACTTGTTCTGCAACATCCAGAAGATATATCCATATGTTAGATCTTTTCCACAAAATTAAAAAAGATACAAGACTGACACCATTGAATCAGAATCATTTTTTATAAAGGAAAAAAAGAGAATCAGATTCATTTTCTAGAGCAGGCAAGGAATAATACACAATCCAAATCCCATCACCTGCAAAAAAGAGGAGAGGGAAAAGGAAGACAAGCGAACAAGGAAAACCAATAACTAATAAGCAACTACAAGTTATATTAAACCAAGCCCCACTGCACCAGTCATATGCCGCACCGAATTTGAGCATCTTATACCTATTCCCTTGGCACGGACAGAACAAAGATTAATGCCAATGACAAGCACCAAAATTATGACCCACTTTAACTTGAATCAGCTTATAATTTGAATCATTTGATAAAATACAAGATTGCATAATAGTTACTGAAGTGGGAGAGAGTTACAGGTAAATATAAATATGTCTGTATTGGAAGACCAAGTAGTCTTAACAAAGAGGGGTACAAGACCTTTTCCAACAGGTTCAAAGCGAATATGACCAGGCCTTATTTCAACTGGAACAACTTCATCTTCTGTGTCACTATTTTGACATGATTGTCCACATGATTTGCTTTTCTCTACTGCATGTTTTTCTTCGTTTGTATCTCCATTCTTATCTTCACCATGAAATTGCTTCCATTGCAGCTACATATTCATGTATTGTCAACAGAAACAGAAGTATAGAGCAGATAAATAATTTGTTTATGTTAGATCACTCACAAGTCCCTTTGGTTGGCCAGTTACCTCTTCTTTTTTAGTTTTAGTTTTCTGCTGCTTCCCATTTCGCTGCAAAGTTTGTTGAGTCAAGTTTCCAGTACATGACGCAGAAGTAACAGGAATGTAAGTTTTATCAATATACATTACAACTCACGTGTCCCAGAAGTTGACCATTAGCCCCGTCATTCAATTGCCCCTTTGGTTGGCAGCTAGGCTCTCCCTTTCCAGCTTTAGCCTGCATTTCTTTCCAGTTCCGCTGAAAAATTTACCCAGCAATAGTTACGTTGTATGGCAGTAATAGTTGACATATTTGCGCCATTAGATCACTTACCAGTCCTTCTGATTCAGTATCTGCGTTCTTCTCCTTAATTTTGGCCATCTCTCGCAACCATCGCCTTTTAGCAGATTTTCTCTTGGCACTTCTACTAGGACCCTGACAGAGAATTGACATTTTAAGTAAGTACTTGAAGACAATTAATCAGATCTTAAAAGTAAATTTGAGAAATGCAATCGCCCTGATTTTATGTTTTATTTTGGATACGTGAAGGTAAAGTTATCAGTAGATAGCACATCTATACTAATATACAAAATAAAACAAATTAAACCACAAACAACATCCAGCTAGCCAAAAGAACACTATTGTACTAGCTTCACAATGCTATATAGTTTTTTAATACACAATGCCACCAAAATATTTAAGGTAACAATATCATAAATGATTAGCACAAAGCCCCCAAGGCCTAGCTCAAGTGGCAAAAGGTGGAGGATTTGTAGCTTAGGTCGCAGGTTCAAGCCCCACACCATGCAAAGCGAAGCCCGGTATTTAAGTGGAGAAGGGTAGAGGGGCGGGCCCATTATCCACTGAGTTTAGAAGGCTGTGATTGGTCCAAAGGACGGGTCACAGACGGATTTCTCGGTTATCAATAAAAAAAAAAAAAATGATTAGCACAAAGGGGGTGTAAAAGTAGGAAAACATTTACAACAAAGGTCTAGTACCCCATTACAAGGATCCCATGGTGTCTAAAATAGAAACTACATCTGAGAAACCTTCTTTACACAAAAAGTGAAATTTCAAAATACAGTTCATCTTAATCTTCTGCTCAGTGCTGATAATGTCTTCAGAACATCTTGAGTTTCTCTCCCTCCAGATGGTCCATCAAATGCATGTTCACATTAGACTCCACTAGCTCTTCTGCCTTGCCATGCTCACAGGATCATTCCAACTGGTTAGTATTTGCCCAGTTGTTCTAGGCATAGTCCATTTCAAACATTTCATACTCATGAATTGTTTCCATCTAATGTCAGTGCCTAGGCAGTGCTAAAACAGATGATTGTTGGTTTCATCTTATTTCTCACACAAAAAACATCTAGAGAAAATTGCATACCCTTCTACTTTAGGTTTTTTTGGGTCTGAACATCTATTACCACTAGCAAACAAAAACATACTACCTTCTAGGGTATCTTCAACTTCCAAATGTGCTTCCAGTGCCAACAATCTAGCTGCTGTCCAGTGTAGTTTAGGTCTGCATAAGAGGACTTTTACAGTGCAAATACCTTTGCTATTCTTCTCCAGATCAACTGGTATGCTTGCAGAGAAGTGCCCTTAAAATTCTCCAGCAGTTTAAAGAAATCAAATGGCTTGCTGATTTCCCAATCATTGAGGAATTTTCTAAAACTTAGGTTCCAACCATTTGACTTCACACCTTGGCTACAGTTGCATTCTGGTGTTGTATCAGATTGAAAATGTCAAGAAAAAGTTCATTGAGTGTGTCATGACCTATTCAGCTATTATTTCAGAAAGAGGTATTCAGGCCATTTCCGATCTGATGATTATTTACAAAAAATGGTCCAAGGATCCTAATTCACTTACATACACTGACTCCCTAAGTGGAGGACACCATTTTTGAGCACCAAGATCCTTCAACCCCATATATTTCACTGACTGCCCATCTCCATACAGCATGAACCTCCATTTGAAATCTTCACAACTATTTCATCAGAAGACACTTGTCGTAATGACTCGGATTCCTTTACCTAAACCAGCCTCTTGGGATTTTCATTTCACCAAAAGAAAATTTGAGCAAACAGATGGATACATTTTGAATGTCTACAGGCAAGTGGCACAAGAGGGGGGTTTAATCATGTGGGATAGCAGAATTGGGAAAAGAGAGCTCATATGCACTAGTATTCGCTCATTAACATGTAGCTTCAAAGCAGTGGCACAAGACTTCTCATGGTGTTTAGCTGGAGTTTATGCTCCAAACTCTAGAAGAGACGGACTTTATTTATGGGAGGAAATTGGTGCTACCAGGGGACTATGTGGTGACTTTTGGGTAGCTTGTGGAGATTTCAACAAAACTAGATTCACCTCTGAAGAGAAGAATGCCACTTCACAGTCCAAAAGTAAGTCAGATTTCTCAAATTTCATGGAGGAAATGGAGCTGATAGGCCCTCCTCTCAATGGTAGGCAATTCACTGGGGCATGGGGAGGCAGTCAGGACTCAACAATCTAGGATAGAATTTAGAAATATCCAATAGACAATTCTTCCTAAGGTCATCACAGCTCACTGGCCTATATCCTTGAGATGCGAGAATTGGGACAATACTAAGTCTTATTTTAAATTTGAAAGTTGGTGGCTAAGAGTGAATGGCTTCAAAGAGCAGGTTAAATGCTGGTGGGATTCCTTTGAACCTAAAGGTAGACCAGACCACATTCTAGCAAGTAAGTTAAAGGCTCTGAAGATCAAACTAAAAGAATGGAATTTGGTTACTAAGGGGAACTTGACAATGAAAAAGAACAACAATATCAATCAAATGCCAGTGATTGACAATGCACAACAATAACGAAATCTAAGAATTGGCTTTAAAAGCTAAACTCTCAACAGAACTTGAAGAAGTGGCTATATATGATGTAGTATATTGAAAGCAAAGATCCAGAATTCAATGGTTGAAGCATGGAGACAAAACTACAAAATTCTTCCAAAGATCTCCAAATGCTCATAAGAGAAACAACTACACTGACCACCTAGTGGTTGAAGGAGAAAATTTAGTGGAGACTAGAGATATCAAAGATGAAATTATCAGGTTCTACAACCAGATTTATACAGAAACAGAAGCTGAAACCTGGAGGGCTGGTTTCAATTTCACAGAGGAGTGATTTCTGAAACCACTGAGCAGGAAAGGGAATGGCTTCAGAGGCCTTTTGAGGAACAGGAGGTTCTGGATGTAATCAAGTTATATGCCACTAACAAAGCTCCAGGCCATATGGTTTCAACATGAGTTTCTGCACTCACTGCTGGGATATTACAAAAACATACATCATGTTGGCAATCCAGAGCTTTCACAGCCAAGAGTTCTTTGGAAAAAGTTTTAATGCTTAAAACGGATATTTGACATTTTAGAAAAAATATTTTTTAATTGATTAAGCAAAAAGTAAATTTTAATATATTGGACGGACCTAGTGAAAATAAATTGAAAATGAGATCCACCATGCTCTCACCTTGTCCTTAAACCCCTCCAACCCCATCCCTCTTTCCCGCAGCCCTTGAAAGATGCCCCAAACAGTTGATTGATTGAGCTTAATGACATTTAGATGAACCCATAAACTAGCTTTTTCCTGCACTTCCTCTTCACGGAATGTATCATCAATTTGAAGCAGAGAAAGCTAGATATATTGTTCCAGTTGTCCTGTGATATCTACCCCACATGTATCTTCCCCCTCAACGTGAGCTGTTGCTTCAATTTCTTCAATCAGTTTCAGCATTTGGTCGTGCTTGACCACTCTGCTCAGACTACTTTGAACATTTTGGATTTAATTCCTCAGAGATTTGAGTCTCCATTCTCATGCAAACTTCCAGATTTTCCGCTGATCGTCAAGTACATCGGCTCCAAGTCCTGGGTTAATGAAATAGACTCTATAAAAGGCTCTGGGGTTAATCCCTTCAAAGAAGAGTTCAAACCCAGACCAGGCCCAATTTAACTAGGCCCATTTCTTTATTTGTTTTGACCGGGCTAATCTAGCTGGATAGCCGGATCACCCAAGGAGCCACAAAGCCCATTCTTCCCTTTGTAAAAATCCATAGTAGGTTCCATTTGTGAACCTACAACATTCAAATTCCCATGAGAGCATGTTCCTAACATGTGGCAACTTATATTAATCCCCTTTGTTATGTCCATCAGTTCTTTAGCCAATGGACAAAAGAGCCTAACCTCTTTCCCCTTTGTTGCTTCGTTCTCAAGGATCCGCAGCAGCTCTCCTAGAGATACAACGCTGTCTCCCATGCCAGCCCCAACTCCCTCTCTGTCACCCTCCTCCTTCGATGCATAGCTGAACATAAGTGGCGCTGCGCACCAGATTGGTAGTGTATATATCAGATTCCCATCGGCTATGTCAATATTTTGAGGTATTTTACCTGCTGGACCTCGTACCCTGATATGCGCCCATTGGAGATAAATTTTAGCTTGGTCTCCTCCTCATTTTCCAGCCAACCCCCACACGTGTCTCCTATCTCCTTCATCACCTTCTTGTTCCAAAGATGTAAGGGCAAACCTAAACTCCTAATCCAAAACCAGTCAAATATGGTGCTTGAGTGTACTGCATCCTTCGTCGGATACCACCAATCAAGTTATAACGAAGACCCTGTCTTCTCCAAACATCCATCAAGACATGTTCAGCAGCTTTCAGCTTTCCTCAACTTGAACTCAAAGAGAAAATGGTACCCATTCATATCAAACACCTGAATGTTCAGGGCTCCCTTCCAGCACTGTTGCGCCTAGTTTCTCACCTCATTGCGTGCGGGAATCTCAACCCCGCCACAGAATCGACCAACTAAGCACCTACACAGAAGATCTGTATCATCATCTTGAGAAGTTACTTTTATCAGAGTGATCTCTGTATCCACTAGCATCTTCCTTTCTGACCATTTATTATTGTACAGAGCTTCCTTAAAGTTCCCCTCCCCTTCAGTAAATTTTTTGTATGTATCTCCACTTATAATAAATGAGCACCTGCTTTTCTGCTAATAAATTCTTCAAAAAATTTAGCAAGATTCCCCTACCCATCATTAAATTTATTCTAAGGAATAATGACCTCAGAATTCAGATATACCATGTCCCTTGACAGCTATAACAGAAATGAACCTTTCATATTTGTTAAACTTAAAAGTTTTACCCATATTCTATGAGGTTTCTCCAAGTCTTTTGCAGACCTAAAGTAAGGCACCTTTGCTCAAGGTAAGCTTCCTCAATGAAAGTCTCGCACTTCTCACCCAATCATATGACACTTCTGACTCTGAAATGGTTTCAGTAAGGTCGTAAGATTTTCACCAGATCTGTAATAGCATCTGTTTTCCATCGAAAGAAACAACAAAGTCGAATAGAGGAAGAGAAGAAGAAAAATGAGGAAGAATGAGAGATTCTGGCGATCAGAAACCACCAAAAAAGAAGTCTATAGGTTCGCAAGGGACCTTTAGAAGGTTACCTTGGGAAGAGTGCCTGGGAGCATTTTTTGAAAACAAAAAAAGTTGCTACTGTTCTCTTCTTCAATGTTTTTCCGCATGACTTCTTCACGACTGTATTTTCTTTACATACTTGATTTTTGAGATGCATTACTTGAGCCGAGGGTCTATAGGAAACACCCTGTCTACCTTCACAAGGTAGAGGGCTGCATACACACCCTCCCCAAACCGTACTTGTGAGATTACATTGGGTGTGTTGTTGTTGATGATGATGTCCGGCCAGCTAGATTGCTACAGCCCACAAGCATAGGAGTCGGGTAATCCTCCTGGCCGAGGTTGGAGAGATGGGCTCACACTGAGTGTTGCAGTTGGTAAAAACCTGGGATCTCCCGGTAGTGACTCCTTGCCTCAACCACTAAGTCATCCACTTGGGAACATACATCATATGATAAAGTGAAGCCATCTTGTTGAGATACCATTTCCATCTTCCATATTTTACATCTCACAGAAATCTTAGAATCCTTTGTCTAAACCATGATTTACGACTGCATAAACCAGCTATTGTATGTCCCCTTCTGCTCAATATACCCATGATCTCTATAGGTGAAGATGAGAATATTACCTCTCAAACACGTTAAAGTCTGTTCAAGATGTTAAACACTTAAATTGAACCATACTGGCAAATAGAAATAAGTTACAACTATAGAATCTGATCAATCTTATGGGAGTTTGACTAAGAGCAAGTTCCCCTTATTACTAATTGTTGTGATATCTAGCCTTTCTGAGTAAGCATCTCATGCGTAGTGAAGATCAAATATTAATCTAACTGCTTTGCACAGATTTAGAACTCTTCTTGGATTTTGTTAGCCCTATAGCTTAGAAAGAGGCTGCAAATCCTTTTTTTGTGAGCTTAACTGATCTATCCTTGTAAAGCTTGCATCTTCTTGATGCCTTGTAATGAATCTACTTACTTCATCAAAAAAAAGATCCACCAAAATTTAGGACTGTTTTTTCCAAACTCCTCCCACCAATAGAATGATTATGTAAAGAATTCTATGTGAAGGAAAAAACAAAAGATGGATGGAAAAAGACAGTTATTATGAACCTTTTTTTTAGTCGCATCAGAGTTGGGGGGCGCCTCTATATTCTCCACACCGTTTTTTTTAAGCTCGTCATTTCTACAAAAAGAGAGAAACTTTGAAACAAGGGAGACATCAAATACATTCATGCAAGAATAAAAAGGAGACAAAACTCGCACTTGCAGATGCCTCTACCAGGCAAGAGACAGAGAAGGTAAACATTGCACGAAAGAGGAGGTCTCCACAGCAAAGGATAAGCAATTTTCGCAATTTTATACATAAATGTCACATTGTACTATATAATTCTGATTACCCCTTTTCGTGTGATAAAGACTAACCTTGTCAAACCACCACAACCAATAGTTAGAATTAGGGACAAAGAAACATGAAATAATATGGAGCAGAAAAACAATTCAAATATTCACCTGCAGAACCTGGACTGGTAAGCATACAAGCCTGACATGGAAAGATGGGTTGGTTCCTTTGAAATAGGACAGTAAAGTCCAAACGCAAAAAAATATTGTCCGTACAATAGAACAACACACTGATACAGAAAGCAACTAGAAAAGCGCATACGTAATCAAAGTACCCGGAAATGGAACCAAGAGAGTCAATACCTTCAATTTTCTTTTAGTATTTGAAACTTTATGAAAGATATGGATCCTCAAACAAGAAATGACCACACAGCCAGTCCAAAAGTAATGCACCAAGAAGGTTTGCAGAAAGAGAACATATACCAAAGAAAATATACTGTAATAATTCATAGAAAGAAATAATAGCTTCCAAAGGACATACTTCTTCATGCTGGGTGTCATATGACTGTCCTCATTATCCTCAGCATTTCCTTTATTATTCTCCATATCTTTGTTATTTGAATCAGATACCTTCTGTTTCTTTCTAGTAAGATCTTCTTGTTTCTTGGTCTGCTCATCAAGCTTCTCCTTAACATTAGAACAGTGTTTCTTTTTCCTATGATAAGCAAAGATTTAAGAAGTCATAATACTTACAAAAAAAAATGATTTAAGAATACTTACAAGGTGCATTTAAAGCCTACAAATCTAGGCAAGTCAGGCACACCAAAACAAGAAGTCAAGAATTACTTTGAGCTAGGAAGCAATTCTGATGCTTTTCTTTTTTTGGAAATTGAATTGCCAGCCAAAGCATTTTCCTGGTGTGAAGTATCTTTCTCTGGTTCTGCCTCTTCCTCCTTTTCAGACTCATCTTCAGTCTCTTCACTGTCGTAAGACTCATAACCTCCAGCACCATGATCAAATGCTTCATTTGCCAATAACAACGGTCCACCCTTTAAAGGTTGCATCTCAACAATTTGGAGATTTTCAACTGCATTGGGACCATTATTTCTTTCGACAGCTAAAATCACATTTGGTCCATTATTTCCATCGATAGCTAAATGCCCTCTTTTCTTCTTCACACTAAAGTAAAAACCAGATTAGAACATTCAATCTACACGAGAAACAGATAAACCATGAGAGACAAATTTAAAAACAAACAAAAACCTGACTACATCTTTGTCCTCCAAAATACATGTTGACTCAAAAGGAGGCAAGACAAAACCATCCATCTGCATGAGATGACAAGACAAGACAGTGAGGACCAAGACAGAGAAAATGTTCTTTTCAGTTAGCCTCAACAACACAGTTAACCAAGTGCACCAAAGAACATAGCGCTCAGAGAGGAAACCCACAGCACTGAATAAAAAAATGATAAGCCAGGAGACACAGTTGAAGCAAACAAAGCAGTAATCAGGAGGAAACAACTCAAGAACAGAAGGAAACGTCAAAAAGATAAGTTAATTTACACTTAGGACACATGCAGAAATCAAAGAAAATAGAATAAGGCAGTTACAGAGACGATGCAAATCAATCAACTGTACATGAGAACCATAGTGCTTAGAAAAGAAAACCGACAACACTCGGGGTGCATTTGGCATGGAAGAAGACCTTCTCCATAAAGTTAGTGCTTGGTTAAGGTTGAGTTACCTGAGTATACCCTTGTCCATAACATTGGGAAATAAGAATAGGTTTTGGTGTTACTTTGAAGTCTCAAAGGTTGACAACAATGCCAATTGGTTGAAGCAAGTAACTATGGAGTAAGAACTGAGATATTTGTAAGTGAAAATAACTTCCCGCAATAAGTGAACTAAGTCATTTTTTGAAAAAATATTTCTCCTGAGAAAATGTTTTCCACAATTCAACGTAACCAAGCACTACAAAATGATTTCATCAAGGAAAGCATTTTCCAGTAAAATATTTTCCTCCACACTAAAGACACCCAATTCAAAAATTACTCTAAGGCAGGGTTCACAGTTGAAGCAAACAAAGCAGCAATCAGCAGAAGA
This sequence comes from Solanum chiquidenum, assembly GCA_029582725.1. Classification (NCBI taxonomy): domain Eukaryota; kingdom Viridiplantae; phylum Streptophyta; class Magnoliopsida; order Solanales; family Solanaceae; genus Solanum; species Solanum chiquidenum. Next base: position 67,136 of record JAJOOS010006193.1, on the reverse strand, counting down.
AAAAACTCAAAACCCAAAAAAAGCTTCATCTTTTCTTCTTTTTTTTAAACTTTAGGGAACATGCAGAGATAGAAAGGAAGGAAGCAGTTACAGGCACCAACAAGATTGAAAAAAACTGTGCTACAGGCCATACTTACACAAAAGAAGTAAACAACTCGAGAATGGAAGGAAATATTAAAAAAATAAACTTTTTTCAACTTAAAAGCACATGCAAGGATAGTATAAAAGAGAGGGAGTGAGTTTCAGAGACATCCACAACACGGAATCCGAAAATGATAAGCTAGATGACATAGCTGAAGGAAACAAAAGGGGTAATCAACAGGAGGAAAAAAAATATCAAGAATGAAAGAAAACTTACTCAAAACTTAGACAATTTCGTTAACTTAGGGGCTAGGGCACAGGCATAAGTTAGCATTTGCAATGCAGTGCTCAAAGAAGCAAACCACAACATCGGATACAAAATTGATAAGCTAGAAGCAACACTTAAGCAAACTAAAGCAGTAAACAACAGAAATTTTTCAAAAACGAAGAAAACACTTTTTAAAAAAAATTAAAACTCATGACTTGCGGAGGAAAAGAGAGTTACAGAGAGGAGGATGCCATTAGGACAAGCATCATGGAGCTGAAAAGTGTGGAGAAGATAAGAAGAAAGATCGGAAACAGTTCTGTGCTGTTGGGGTTTGAGGAGAAGCCAAGTTTTTACGAAACCCTCAGATTTCTGCAAGTCGCTGAGAATGTCAGGGTCATTGAACGACAATCGAAGCCTAACGCCCTCCATTATTGCTCATGCAATAGAAAGAACCCGGCTTTGGAGCTTTGCAGATGAATTGTGGCTACACTCTTTTCACTTCCCTTTAGTTAAACCCTGGCAGCTTCCGGCATAAACCTCCCTAATTTGACAACAACTCCGTTTCACCCTCTCTTTTTTTCTTCTTTGTCCCGGAGTATAATGAATATTATTAGCTCAGTTAATTGGTTTTAGGTCTAATTTATTGATGGCTCTTAAAATTGACACAATATTTCATTTAGACATTTTAACTGAGAAATGTTCATTATAGACACCTAATATATAATCTCGTTGTTTTATTTTAACACTTTTTGTTTACATGACATAAAGAGTGTGACACATTCATTGATAGGCGCGTGAAAGGATAATTATTTTTTTCATCTTCTTCCCCATTTTCAGCCACCATTTTGACCAAATTAAATTTCATCCATTGTGAATGAAGGTTTTTCAACAAAAATGAAGAAAAATATTTTTAAAATTTAAGAATAAACTCATTCGTAAAATTCTTACATGGAAAATTTAATATTTACGACAAAGTGAATTAAAGAACGATTGATAAAAGCTTATTTCGATAATTTGCGGGAGTGAATTCAACGAAGCACAGCATGTAGGTGTGAGTGGGAGTAATTTCTGCGAAAAGGGACAGGAATTTGGAGAAAGCAAAGCGGGGGAGCCAGGGGTTATTTTGCAGACCCCAAAACAGAAATTCAAATCAGAAAGGGGATTTGTTTGTTTGGGGTTTGGAGAAGGTGATTGGGGGGTGGGAGGAAGTGTATTTGGAGAAGGCGATCGGGGGTTGTGGGCCGGGGGTGGTTTGGAGAAGACTATAGGAGGGAGGAGAAGACGATCGGGGGTGGGGGGGCTTTGGAGAAGACGATCGGGGGTGGAGGGGCTTTGGGGTGGGGTGTTTTGTTGGGGGGCTTCTTTTAGTTGGCTTAAAATTTTATTTTACTTTTATTTGGGGGGAAATATCACGTGTCATTATTTCATTGGTCACTTTTTATTGTTACTCAATATTAATTATTTAAAAAATATTTTTGACACAAATGACAAATGTCGTCGTTTAATTTGTTACTTTACACGTCATTGGCGAGTGTAATTCACACACATTATATGTTTTTGCTGATATTAAAAAAAGTGTCAAAATAACACAACGAAATCCTACATGAGGTGTCTAAAATAAACATTGTTCAGTTAAGGTGTCTAAGTGAAACATTGTGCCAATTTTAGGGGGCTACCGATGGGTTAAGCCTCTATTTTACGTATAGCAATTCAATCTTTATTCTATAATATTCTCCTTTATTTTTTCGGAAAAAGATATATATCTATCCCCAAGTTATATTATAATAATATGTAAATATCTTTTGTTGTATTTTAAGGTTATATATACTCTTATGTTAATTTTTTTGGATTGTGTATACTCTTAAGAGCAACGAACGGATATGTGGCTTCATCAAAATGATTTTACTTGGAATTATTTTAATTCTTACACAAAAACTAAAAACCATCCATTTATCATAATCTAATTCATCCAAGTATCTTAAACACCTAACCCAAATTTAAACGACGAAAAAACCCTGTATATCGTCTTCTTCTCTCTATATCGCATCAAACCAACAAATGTTGTCTTAGGCTTCCAGCTCGACTCAACTAATTCCAATTGCTTTTGAAGAGAATTAGCATTGTTTCAACACCACACGACCAACAAATTTGACAATTTCAGTGAAAATCACAGTTGTTCGTGGTACTTTCAATCCTCTCAGAGACAAAAGCTTAAGAAGAGGGGTTTCGACCCTCCGCCAAGCCTCACGAGGCCTCATTCTTACCCTCCACCCTGTTTAAGCTCTTGATTCAACATACTTAGAGCCTAATCCAATACAAAAACAACCTTTTTCCAACAATGTGGCCCGTGGGCTTGTTATAGTTGTTACTATCACAAAAAATGTGAGATTTGTCTTCGGTTCAATTCAACTTTTTCAATTTAGTCAATTTTACTTGATTTGGGTAGTTTGGCATTTCTTTCTTTGGTTAGATTCACTATTCAAGTCATTTTGGCTACCAATATGGATTGTGGTACACTGGTTGGAGTGTTTCACCCTTAACTAGAGGTCTCAGGTTCGAGCTCTGGGTATGGAGAAAATCTTGTTGGGAGCACCACTCTCGAATGGGCCCTGCAAAGTTCGATTCGAATTTAGTCGAAACTCCAATGTAGATTCTGGATACCGAATGAAAAAAAAAGGTGGATTTTGGCTATATTGCCAAGAACTTTGACCTCTCTTTCCAATTCAAAAAATATATATAATTCTTGATCCTATTGTAACCAATACTTGTTATGGTTGTTGACACCTAATTTTGGCCTAACAATTTCAAAATTCGTAACTTTTAAGTTTTATTTATTTAATAGTTCAAAATACATTATTTTTTATAATTTTTAATAAGTTTATCGATAACTACCCTTATTTGTCAAAATTTAGAAATTTTTTATCAGTTAGTTTTAACTACATTATTTTTTGTCATAGTCGATTGAATACGTTCAAATATTTGTTCATTTTGATTAAATCATTATTTCTATTAGATTGCATTGTTTTACACGTCATTGTTATGTTCATTATATTTTTTAATATTCATTTTATTCATTACTTTTATTAATATCAATTTTGATATTTTTAACACAGTCTAGAAATACTATTAAACTAAAATAATAATTATATACGCATATATTTTATTTAACCAATAATTTTGGGTCATAATCTCAAGCCCACACAATTTGAGTCCATTGTAAAATTATTTCCTATTTAAGTTTGATTAGGTAAAAAAATAAAGGGTGGTGAATACATTTTAGAATTGGGGTTAAATTTTCAAAACTTTTACTTTTTTTTTTTTTTTTACGGTTCATTATCATTCTCCGGCGAACTCTCCGATCAGTCACCACCCACCCCACTGGTCGACTTTCGCCTTTCTGTTCAACCACCACAGCTCCGTGAGCTCACCTGAAACGACCCACCAGATTCCATCACCAAGTCCACCACCCTAAAACCCCCTTTTCCGTTGTCATTTATTTCATTCTTTTCCAAACAACAGTCCGATCACCGGAGAAATGAAAACCCGTCACTGTTTCTTTGTTCTGCAGAACACCACCAAACGAGCCCCATCCCAGCTTCTTCCCTTTTCTTCTCGGACGAGGAGCAACACCAATCAACCACTACTGGCCAGCCAACAATGAACACAACAACCACCCAATGCTGCCTCGTTCCCCATTCTTTTCCAGCTACCAAAATCAAAACCCACTTGAAAGCAGCAACCCAAAACCCCACCACCAAAACCACTTTGTTTCTCTCCTTTTACAACAACCACCAAAACAAATCCAAAACCCCCAAAGCTAATCTTCTTCTTTCTCCAGCGAACAACAGACCAAAACGACCCCATTTTTCTATGTTTTCCGATCAACACAGTACCAAACAACCCCCGAAAAACCCATCAGAAAGCAACACAACCACGAGCTCGAACAGAAACCATACCCCCTTCCCTCCGTTTCCTTCTCCGGCGAAAAGCCAACAACAAACAGAACCCATTTCTGCCACCCAAACCACCCGTTTCCCTCTCCTCCACCACCACCGCTTCAAAACCGGAGTAAACCAGCAAGGGTCGCCACTAGTCCCTTCCCCTCCCCCCTTTTTACAATTTTTTTTATTTGTGCAGATATTTTGGTGAGTAAAAGCTCCAGCCACGAAGCCGCTGGAGCAACAACAAGTACAACAACCATGAACTCCGGCGAACCCGCAAAACAACCAGATTTGGCCAGAAAAACACAAACTTCGGTGAGTAACAAGACTGAGCTTCATAAATTGGAGCTCCGACAATCTTTTCCCCCTTTTTGCCTTCATCAATGATGTAAGTAACTGGTTTAATTCAAGTAACTCATAAATTGTAAATATTATCTGTTTATTGTTTATTCTAGTTGTTGTTTTGGTAATGTGATGCTGACTTTTGTCAAAAATTAGCTCCGATGAGCTTTGATTTGCCTTAGCTGTGACTTCTTGTTTATTTATTTTTCATCTTTTTATGCTTTATATTTTACTAAATTTGATTTTGTCCATTTCTATTGCCAATGTTATGTCCTTATCTTTATGGTTTTGTAAATATGGATTGTGTTTGTGATTTACTCCTTTTGTTTAGATTAATTTTATTCTACAATTTAAATATACACTATGTTACTGTTCTATTTTTATTTTTTCAATGACTTTAGATTTGACTTTCTTATTTTATTGTAGCTGCTTCATTTTGTTTGAGATATATGATAGATTTATTAAATTGATTGTATGCCTTACTGATTATTCCTAGCAATTTATGTTGTTATCGTGTCTCATCCTGTTATTATGTTATTATTTTGAGAATGTTGCATGTTATTTTACATTTTTATTTTGTTAAGTTTCATATGATTGTGTGTTATAAGTTAAATTGATCAATGAAAAAATCTCTCCGTCGGTTTTGAAGGTCTCCACATTGCAAAAGACGAAAATTTAGTTTAACTTTATATATTTTGTAAGTTAAAATTGGCCAATGAAAAAATTTATTAGTCGATTTTGGAGGCCTCCACATTGTAAAAAACGAAAATTTAGTTTAAGTTTATATATTTTTGTTTGTTAAAATTGACCGATGAAGAAATTACCGTCGATTTTCAAGGCCTTCCATGTTAATAAGACGGATTTTTATTTTAAGTTGTTATTTATTTTTATTTATAACTAATACTTTTACTAAGTGTCTTTACAGATACCCCGGAGTCGATTTCATTGAAGCTATTCCAATGGAGTTCAAATATGTTTAATTATGTATATTATCGATGTTAGGCAAACCTTAGGTTGTTTTGATATTATTGTTTGTTTTATTACTTGTGCATATCGTATGTTTGTTATACTTGTATACTGTTTTATCTCCTCCTCAATTTGAAAAAAAATGAATTAAGTTGGAAATCACATTTGTGGATTTTTAAGGATGCCTAACGTCTTCCCTTCGGAATAACTTGAACCCCTTAATTAAAATCTAATGGTTTCGTAGATCACTTAATTGATTTCCTAGTTTTCCTAAAATTAGGTGATGATTTTTTTAAAATTCATTTATTCTTAAAATTCTTTTTAAATTGATTTAATTGATCATTCTTCAAATTACCGCGATGTTTCTCCCTATTTGAATAGAGTAGGGATGTGAACAATGGTTTCTCCTTGGTACATGTTGGTCGCGAACCTCTTTTCCTTTCCATTCTGCCTCTCTGTCAAGACGGCTTAAGATATATTGGTCATGGGTGGGTTCATCAGTGGGCTAGATTGTGATAGATGAATTTTTAATTTATGGGTAAAAATTAAAATAATTTTGGGTAAAATTATTTAGATGATGTCACATGTCCATCCGTTAACCTTAAGGTTATACACAATTCAAAAGATTGATGGTAAGAATATATAAAACCTTAAAGTATAACATAGAATATCTACATATAATTTATGATAGTTCGAGAGTATATTTACATTTTTTCGTTACTTTTTTTAGGACTTGTTTGGTCATGAGAGATGAAATTATGATTTGAAATCATATGATATGAAGTTAAAATTTTGTTTTGATATGCAATTTGAATTTTTAAGTTGTATTTTTCTAATAAAGATTAAAAAAATCATAAGTCATGAAAACTATCAAAATTACCTAAATCTTAAATCAAATAAGTAAAAGTTCATAACAAAAATATAATACACTATCATAAAATTATTCTAAAAAAAAATACAAACATTTATATTGTTTGAAGGTTAGTTTAATAAAAATTGACCAACAAACGACTGAATAACATCGGAATATGTAACATTTCTTTCTCCTTCAATGACAACAATTAACGAGAAATAAATAAATATGTTCATATCTTTTCACGCAATTTTACCTATGTTGAGTTAAATCACATAATTCTTTTTATAAAAAGAAAAAAATCCCAGCAATGATTCATTTCGAGGGCAATTTTAATTGTGTGATTTGCTTACATTTTGGTTTGTATACTTTTTTTCGAGTGGTTAATAAATTTGAAATTTGAAGAGTTAGTTGCAGAATAATTATGATTTATTCTGCAATTCAAATATTTAGTTTTGTTTTAAAAGTAAAATAAGATGTAGTTGGATAAGAAAAAAATAATTGAACAAGTTAGCAATAAATTTTGCTTTATCATCCAAAAATATGTTTTATTCTTAATCATAGTAATTTATAGGAGTATATAACAAGTAATTCTTTAAATTTTTGAAATACTAAAATTCTTTTGCCCATGTAAATTATTCACTCTTTTAAAAATATACTAGGTTTACCGCATGTGGCTGCCTCGTCTTGAGGTTGCTACAACCATTAAAATGTATTCCTACTCTATTTGTCACAATCAACTTTGGGCTTCATTGTTGCTCGTTTGTCGTTGTGACAGTGTTTTAGTTGCAATTGCAATGTTCTGTGTGTGAACCGTTTCTTTCCAAATACAAGTATATATTATTATTTGACTTTTGCTGGGGCAACTCTATTTTTGGAGATGTGGGATCATTCAAAGTAGTAGGCACATGTTGTCCTGTTGTGTTTGACCACCCATGTGGCGTTGTTGTGAGTGTTTCAGGACCATTTGAAGATCTGTTATTGAATTTTGCAAACGACAGTTGGAAGGTCTAATATTCTAAGGCAGTAACAAGGCATAGCTATTCGTTTATTGGCGAATTTGGATTTTTATTGTGATACTGACAGTTTGTTTCTTACTGAATCTGTGCTGATTTCTTTTAAAGAGAGGTTAGCGAGTAGATACGTCTGTTGATGGATAGTTCTCCAAATTTGGAAAACTACTATTCACCTCTCTATTTTACTTTTTAATTATTTAAATATTATTTCTATTATATTACTAATTAAGTCTTTATCATTTGTAATTATTTTCTAATGTAATATAACATCTAAACATATATTATTAACAAGTTATTACTTCCACCCAAATTAATAATTTTTCTATTTTATTTTTTTTAAAAATTGTCACTTTAAATATGTAATTTAAAGTTATTTTAATATTATTTAGATTATATAAGATTATTAATTAAGTCTCTAATATTTGTAATTATTTTCTAAGTAATATAACATCTAAAACATATAATTGATAAGTATACTACTTTCATCCCGAATTAAAAAAAAATTTAATTTTTTTTTTTTTTGTCATTTTAAAATATGTAACTTAAATTGCACAAAATTTACATGATAATTCAAACAATCTACTTTTATGTTATAGTGACAAATTATTAAACTACACTTTTTAATGAGCATGAAAATATTTGATGCAATAGTTCAAAATGAAATAGGGGAAGTAAATTAGTACACGAAATAATTGGATACAAGATGAAATTGTTAATTTAAACAATTTTTAGCTACACCTAAAAATATAAGGACAAAAAATTGCTCATTTTGAACTCCATAATACATTAATAGAATATTTATGAGAATAATGTAATAGTCTTGAAAGTTGAGTATTTATGTAAAATTTAAAATAAATTTTACGATGATACAATATTTATGATGTAATTATATTTCATTAATGATTTCACTTTTATTTGAATGTTTCGTTAATATGTATTATATGTAATATTTATTGTAATTTATGTTATTTAAAAATTTAGATTAAAATATAATTTTATATTAAATGAAGAATTAGAAAAAAAAATGAAATTTCGTATTACATAAAGATTATAGAGTGATTATTTGCAAAGAGAAGAAATGATTTTTATATTATGAAATAAGAAAATAAAAATGAAATAGAAATAATAATATAATATTGAGGAGAGAAAAAAAAATTCTTTTTAAAGAGTAAAATAGAAAATTGGGTTGGAGTTGGTTGTATGAAAAAATAGAAAACTCGATATTTGGAGAGTAAAATAGAGGATAGGATTGGAGATGATCTGAGATGGTCGTGCATTCGACGTGTATGCCAAGTGTTGACATCCCCACAAACGGAGAAGTTTATCGATAATGTGTATTTCAGTTGTACATCACATGTCTTTGTATTTCATTATTTAGTACGCCATACTTAGGGACAGGTCACGCAACTTTGTGTTGCGTTGTAACACATGTATAGGCGAGGGTCATATTATAAATTTGTTGTTACGACATTTGTTTGCAAATAATTTTGCAGGACCTAACAGTTTGGGTTGTTAGTTATGTTATGTCATGAATAACATGTCCCATTTAAATAGTGTTTAATATTTGAACTTTATATTTACATAATTGAATCTACACAAGTGTAATGTCATATTTGCTAGTTCTCTGGTGTTGTTCATATAGTCTCTTCTTCCACCAAACGTTTGAATACATCCAATTAAGCTTTCATTTGCTGCATTTTATGTGTGTCTGTTTTTCCATGTTTGATTGCTTCCAATTCTTTGTAGTAATCAAATGTTGCCTAAAACTTCCTTGTACACAATATTTTTTGTGTATGTCCCTTTGTGCTGATCTAGTTGTTCAGTCATGACCAATACTTTTATTTTCGCCACAAATATTTATCTAGATAGTGCTACGTACAATTGACCATGTGAAAAAACATGTTGTGGTAGGTACAATCCAACATTCAGTATTGTTTGATCTTGTGCTTTGTTTATTGTCATCGCAAAACATAGACGTATTGGAAATTATTTCCGAATAAATTTGAAAGGATATTCTTCATTATCGGATGGTGATAGTTGTATCCTTGGAATAAACACTTGCTTTGTGGCATGTTGTCCTGTTGTTATTTCGGCATGTATGACATTCTTGTCAAAATCTCTACAAATTAATCGTGTCCATTGCACAAACCATTTGAGGGGTCTAGATTTCTCAGCATCATGATACGCACATTTTCTTTCAGCACTAACCTAATTTGTACAATGTAAAGATTCATTAATTGTTATGTTTTTGTAAGCACGTAATTGTTGACTGTTTTTTTTGTGCTATGAAGTAACACAATAAGACATTTGTAAAAGTTTAGAAGGATTTGATAATGTACCTATGCAGTGGGAGTCCATTTGGTGTTAAGGTGTTGAGGTATTCTTCTTGATAGTAGTTGTTGGTATCATCTTCCGCTGAGTCAAAACTGATATATGTTTTGGTTTCTCCAAGGAATTTTCCAATCATCATTTCATTTAGGTTATCTACAAATTTATTTCTACTTGCTAAGATTGCCCGTTCTGTTATATAGTCAGCATATCTGTAATTTCGTTGAAGTGATGGAAATATTTTCGTGACCAATGATTCTTCTGGATTACTATCCTGACTTAGTTGGACAGTCATTTGTTCTGAAAGTGCTATTAGATTATCATGTATTGTGATTTCTTCTCCATTTCCAATACGAAGCAAGAAGTCACTGAAAGTCGTATTTGCTCTTGCTCACATAATTGTTGAAAGTTTAATATTTTCCATTAAAGGCCAAATATACGACTTAACCAAACTTGCATATATCGTCACTGCACGTGTAGATTTTGGTACAACAAGCAAAACTTGACGGAAGTCCCCTCCAAGTAGCATGACTCTACCTCCAAAAGGTATGTCGCTATCCATTATATCGCGAAAGCTTCTGTCGACTGTTTCACTTGTGTGTCACTTAGCCATGGGTGCTTCGTCCCATATTATTAATTTTGCTTGTCTTATTAGTTTAGCTCCCCCACCTTGTTTTGACATATTTGTCATTGTTGTCTCATTTGCTTGTAGTGGTATGCCAAATTTTGAGTGTGTTGTACGACCTCTTAACAATATTGCTGCTACACCACTAGTTGCAGATGCCAATGTTGCCATACCTTTTGATCTCACCTTTGTCAGTAATGCCCGATATATGAAAGTTTTCCCGGTTCCCCAGGCCCATCTACAAAGAATAACCCCGGTGTTTCTGAGTTGACCCTTTCGAGAACGGTATTGAAAGCTTGTGCTTGTTCTTGATTCGACTTTGATTCGACTTTGATTCAGCGTCAACATCTTCAACTGGCACCTTCACGGATAGTTCTTCTATTATTTCTCTACATTCATTTGGGTCAGTTTGATGTACTTGTTATTTGATTTGAGGAATATCATATTTGTCCACACTTTGTCCCATACTCTCCAAGTAATAGTTAATACTTTTCAAGGTACATTGTATTTGTGCGTCAGTTGTGCTGGAATGGATTCTTTGAAAGTCTTTGAACATATCACTGTAATATGTGTCCCAGAGATATTTGATATCCGTTGGGTTGCAATGAACTAAGATTGTAGCAAACAAACATCGAAGGGCGGTGGGCATCTTGAAGGTGACAACCTCGCGTAAACATTCCGCAATGCTGTTATCCAATTCTAATAACCCTATTTCTTTGGCTGCCTGCTTAAAAGTTTCACAATGCTTTCCATTAACCGTAAGTAAGTTTTCAAATGAAGTTGACCTTCGAACGTGATTCAATAATATCCTTTCGTAATACATTTCTCCTTCTCTAGGATTCGCTGTGATATTGAGTAGATATGTTTATTATGTAATGTTTGTGTGTTTAACTGACATAGACACTAAGTGTAATTGTCTTACCAATATTTATGTGACCAGTGACTGTGCGTGATTTTCTTTTCATCCAAATTTTGGATTGGGAGTTCCAAACATAATGCTCTGAAAATTCTCTGTAAAGACATTTGCGAGCCTCAATGTCTATAGAGCACATCTTGAAAACTCGGTAAGCATTATTTGATTTACAAAATTTGATCCCACAATAGTTTGTAGATTTTACTTCTTCCAGTAGCACACTACATATTGTTTTGTACGTATATTATAAACAAATAAAAAAATCGACTAGAAACTGTTAGTATCTCTAATATTTGACTAAAATTTGTAAAGTACCTGTGGTAGATGTAATTGCAGGTTTATAACTGCTGGTTGCATTTCAGTTAGGTTAAACTCATAAATTCGCCACATTGCTTCTGGTGGAGACACCCAACGTGCATCTTGGAAGCTTTTGATTTCATCAATAACTTTTTTCCCATCGTTTGATTCTATATGTACGGCACATTTGTTGTGTCCTTTATATATATATATATAAATATGTAAAAATACTTTATTGCTCTAACTCATGAGCAAACCTCAACAATAATGTGACAATTATATCTCATCAACAAATATGGATTATATATATATATAAATATTTGTAAAAATACTTTATTGCTCTACCTCATGAGCAGACCTCAACAATATAATAATGTGACAATTATATCTCATCAACAAATATGGATTATAAGGTATAGCCCATTGGTTATTCGTCTTCATTCCCCGGACCTCACTTGTTCTCCCATTATTTCTTCTTCTGTAAATCGGATATCCATCATTTCCTTGTATTATTTTGTTGTTGAATGTTCGGGGATAGTGAAATTTACATTCCATTTTTCATACACGGGCTTGTCTTACGTTTTTCCACACAAGGTCCATGTATGATAATTAATGCACTTAATTCTGGATGTGTGGCACTATATGGGATTTCTGCAGTAATGTATCTATCATACTCATTTGTTGATCGTATCTTATTACCTTTTTTAATTATTAGAAGTAAGTATATATGTGGTAATCCCCTCTTTTGGAATTCTACCACGAAAACATATGCAACAATCGGTCCAAATATTTCTTTTTTGAAAATTTGGTCTTTTAAGTCTTGCAATTTCACTCGAAACACTCTGGTAACCAAATCAGGCCTGTCTTGAGGTAGTAGACCTGGACGCAATGCTTTTTGAATCTCAACCCATTCGGGTTACATGTCATGGTGATGAATAAATCCGGTCTTCCAAACTTTTGAACCAATGCCATAGCATCCATATACCATCGTCGCATATCCCTAGGGCCTTCAATGAACGATCCTGGTAGTAGTACCCGCTGTCCTACCTTGTCTCCTCTACTCTCATCGGTCATGACACTATAAACAATACATTGGAGTATCTCCCTTCGATAATTTAATTGCTCTAATCGATAATATTCAAGTCTTGTTATTTTTATTTTGATGTATATGTCCACAACAAATTACTGCAACAATCTCCCGCACAGTAATAATATGGACTTGTAGTTTATAACAGTAGTACTCCCTGTAAGAAACACAACCTTTTGTTTCACGTCGTACACCTACATGAATTTAAAAGCACTTGTTATGGCTTATTGATTATTGTTGTGAGAAATTCATGGACATAACTGGATAATGCAACGCTGTCATTGAGAGCATCTTATTTTATTTTAATCCGTAAAGTAAACTATGTGGAAGGAGGTTTTGTCACGCAAAATTAAATGATATGGTCTATTTTGACCCATTTTATGGTCAATCAGTTTCTACAACTGCACCTAAAGTGGTGCATGGATATATATAATTGTTCTTCTTGCAACTGAAAAATATGTATGATAAGATAGGAATGCGTAAATAAATTATAATTATGATAGGTCAGAGGTAGTTATTAGAGGTAGTTATTAGTCGACCGATATTTTGAGTAAAGTAGTTTACGCATTTGCTAATACTAATAATGTTAGTCATGTTACCGAACTTTAATTTCTTGCGTCGTCCCTTTAGGAATAAAATTTGTGTATGGGAAAACTACATGACTGCTAGTTGTTTGGGTTTTTTTATCCTTAGATAACTTATCCATATTATGTTTGTACCAGCTCTAAATTTTAAGTTACAAGTTGTAATATGCTAGGCTAATGAAAGTATATTTTTCTTGGCTATATTATAAGTGGTTACCTTGTTCTTTGTTGGCGAACATCTCTGTGGCATTTGTGAATGATGATCTACCTATCTGGGAACTTGTTATTGCAGTTGTTTAAGTGTTGTTGATTGGATTGGAACACTTTTGTATTCCTTGATGCCAACCTCCTTCTCCTTTAGAAAGTATTAGAGGATATTGAAGCGGATCATAACAACCATAATAATGTTTAACTCGAGATTTATAACCCGAGTGCTCGTGTACTGCAATATCTCTTTCAAACGATGTATTTGAATTGTTACCCCAAATAGCCGTCACCTGATCCACCGAGGATTTGTTATACACTCATTGGTCTAATGAAATATTTGCAGCTATGCGTATTTCTAGATTTTTAAAGCTTGTATGTTCTTTAAGCTGCGAGAAGAATTTTGCATATGGATTTCACTCCATTACGTATCTTATTTTGGTCATGACTTCCTCTGATAAATTGACATCTTCTAGTACCGACATTCTATTAGCTAATTCATGGTCTATATCATAGAAGTATAGTTGAAAGTACCATGCTCTGTCATTATTTGGGATTAATGATGATAGATCATGATATATTTGTCCTTGTGTTTTGAAACTGTATACTCCTTTCCTGGAAGATGCCAAGTCCTTATCGAGCTTAACTCCAAATGATGTAAAAGCAAAGATACTATTATATGCGTGTATATTTTTCCTGAATAACTTGACATCTTCTGAGTCAGCCACAAATAATTCATAAAAGTCATCGACTACTTCATTAGGTACTAAACTGATATAGCCACCTCCGCAACAGAAGGTTGGGGGCTCATATTCAAACCTCAGAGCATGACAGTAGGTACATTCTTGTTTTGTTTTCCAGATTATGAGTTGATGTTGTTGTGAACTTCCCATTAGTTACCCCTATAACACAGAGCAAAATAATATTTATGAGCGAATGTTATATATGGTGACACCACTAAATTATATCAAGTTGTTAGTGTGGACTATTTGAGTAAATATACCTCTGTCAACATTCACCTCATATATAGCCATACGTTTAACAACTTTTTTCGCTTCTTCACCTGCGGCTCATGAGCGTGGCCATCTTCTATTTGATTAGTTGATGCCACAAATTTTTCAACCTTTCGCATGGACCTGTCTCCATCCGAGAGTATTTTGCGCTTGACCCCTGGTGCCAATGTGATGTGATGATGTTATAATTGTAGTATCTTTAGTTGGTTTGTAAGTTTTGATTTTGACGTTAAACAAATATTTTGGTAAGCATACCTCTTGTTTTGGGATGCTGATTCTGTTGCATGTTCATATTTAATTGAACTTTCGTCGAGTTAATGGTCTCCTGTATGACATTTTGTGAATGTAAAAATTCATTAGTTGAAATTTTGATACTGTGATTATGTAGTACCAAGTTAATTATGTTATGTGGTAAACCAGTATTACCTCCAAAGCAGGATTGGGGGAGGACGTATAAGTTGTGTAGTTGTCCTATTTTATATATGAAGCGGGACTATATTTGTGTAAGATGATAGGGGTACTATAATTCGAATAGTGAAGGAACTTAATCCTATATGATATAATAGAAACCATATTTGAACAATCTGCTGCCTAGCCTCCTAAAGATTACTTATGTTCAGGTCATATGTTCGAAATGTTTGTGTATATAATTATCCGGTGTAACTACTAATTGCATTCTCTATTCCCTACAACCCGAATGACTTATAATCTTGTATTACATCTCCTAGAGGCATCTTTTTTGTTGGATTGTTATCTGTTTATGTCTTATCATTTAGGTGGTTTTTGGGGGTGGCCAAGGGAGTAATGAGACAATTATAATTGTATGCCAATTTGCACTCATCTGTCACTCCCAAAACTCAAGGGGCGCAACTAGCTCATAATGCCAGAACTAAGGCTCGAGCCGACCCTACTGAACCATTTGATACTAGTGCATGACAGCCACACGCAATCAAGAAAACAAGCAAGTATATCTCGGCTTAAAATTAAGCCCTCGACCGACAAAGCCCCTGTCAACAGATCTATAAAAGAAACAGCTACTCCCAAGAGTTCATATAAATAAATAGCCAACTAGCACATAAGTCTTGATTGGGACGTCGAGACCACCATGATCTCTATAGCGAAACTGAAAGCACGTATACATCAATACAATACATCAAACAACTAACAAACATCAACAAACCAACAAACTAGGCAAGCATGGCCATAACGTAGTTGTACACCCCACACACTAGTCTGCAAGCCTATAAGAGTAGTAAAGATTGGCGGGACAGGGCCCCAACCTATCCATAAAAATATATACAACAAAAGCTAACAAACCTCCCAACTCTGGCAACTCCGGAGGAAAGGGGCTAGCCAACAAGATAGAAATCAATCCTGCTGCTGAGGAGGTCTACTGGGTCGTCTATCGGGTCCTGCATACATGAATGCAGCGCCCCCAGGCAATGTGGCGTCAGTACAAAGTAATGTACATAGTATGAAAGGCTATAGACTAAATGAGTAAGTATCATAATATACCAAAAGCAATCAAGTAAGGAAATCAAATTTAGATAAGCATGCAAACCGACTACTAAATCTAAAAAAATACAATAATGATCAAACAACAACCAAACCAAGCCCCCATAAGCTCGGTAGGTACAAACAACATACCACATACCTAGGCCTCCATAATCCCAGAAAGTGCCAAATCAATCTGCATAACCCTATCGATAGCTCTTTGTCTTTGTAAGAAGTCACATAGCCCCTTTTGGCAATGATATACCCCTGTAGGCAGCGCATAGCCCTCTTAGGCAACATCATAGCTCTATGGGCCGCACGTAGACCTATTTTGCACACATAACCCTGTAGGCAACACATAGTCCTCTTTGGCGTCAAAATAGCCCCGTAGGCAACACATAACACTCTTTGACATCAATATAGCCCCGTGGGCAACACATAGCCCTCTTAGGCAATAACATAGCCCTATTAGACAACATTATAGCCCCCATAAGCATTTCACATCTCAACAGCTAACCACAATAGCCCAACGGCGACAACAACCAATTGAATAAGTTAAAGGTGAGAAATTTAGCTATAAATAATATATATATAGAGAGAGTTTCCAAGTCGTTCCTAACTCAGGGTCGTTATTAACAGATTTTGAGTCCCTATAATGAGGGTTTATGACCACTCAATCAGCCAACAATTCACAATTACATCTACACGATCACCAATATTAACTACCCTACTATATCACTCCCAAGCTCTAAGAAAATATGCTGAATGAAGGGAATAGCCTTAAAATACCTTTTCCTTTATAATTTATGGTGAAAATACCTCTATCCACACCACTACAACACTAAAAAAAGGTAAAATCAATCAGTAATTAAGGATAAAAATTACTACGACAATTTGACAATCGATACGGATTCCTATCGTAAACTACAATCCAAGACCTAAGGTATTCGTAAATTGAAAAAAGATGATTCCTACCTTTCTTTAAATGACCAGAACACTTCAATACAATCACTCCACTAGAAAAAACTCTGCTGCCACAGCCTCCACGGAGCTACACCGATCAATTCACCATTAAAATTATACCAAAACGACGAGCTCGCGATGTAAGGCAATTTTTGATAAGAGGCCAAGAAGAGATCATGAACACACATGGATTATTTTAGGAGTATTTCTCTAATTTTCGTGGATTTCTCACGATTTGGAATGAAGAAAAATGAAGAAGATGCTATTTTATAAGCTTCCACCGACTTAGGGGACCCACCTCATGTGCCTGCCTGCGTAGTCTTGCAAAAATATGAATATCTTTCTATTCTGAAGTCGTATGAACACACCATTTGATACGTTGGAAACTAGACTCGTAGAGCTTCAGTTTAATGGGTTGTGGGCACCAAAAATCGTTATAGATTGGGAGAAAACTTCCGAAACATTTGACCCAAATTTCAGATAAATCTTTAAAAAGGAACTTATGATAACTTTCGCCCACTTTTATGTTGCGACTTACCTTACTTCAAAACTTGAGTTACAACCCTTGAACACTTAAAATATGACATACCACAATATTCTTAATTTATTACTCACCCTTTTTGTCTGTCCACGAATGTACGAATTAATTTAGATGTTTAGAAAAGTTGGGGTGTTACATCCTCCCCCCCTTAGAAACATTCGTCCTCGAATGAAAAATCTGAGTCACACAGTTATGTCCTTAGGAGTTTCCAAAGTTTAGACAAAGTATCCTTTGTGAATGTGACTATCCAGAAACTGAAAGGCATAAATTTTTAACCTAGGCGTCTCACATGACGACATAAATATCTAAGCACTATAGCTCCGCAATAATAGTGCGAGAAAAAATACAACGACGACAACCATAATAATAAGCAATAATATAAATTTTTTGATAGGTATCTTACCCCACTGCACCAATATAAACTGATATGCCATCACCTTGGGGTATGAAATAAGTGAGGATATTTGGACCTCATGTCATCTTTAGCTTCCCATGTCATCTTTTCTCTATTTTTGTTTCTCCACAATACTTTAACCGAAGTCACCTCTTTTGTCCTCAATTTACGTACTTGTCGATCTAATATGGCAACTGGAGTTTCCTCGTAGGATAAATCCTCTGTGATCTGAACATCCTCAACTGGAACAACCCGATCAGGGTCTCCTACGCACTTTCGTAGCATCGATACATGGAAAACTGGATGAACAGATTCTAGCCTCAAAGGCAATTCTAGCTCATAAGCCACTCGTCCTACCCTCCGAAGGATCCGATATGGCCCAATGAATCTTGGACTAAGCTTGCCTTTTTTGCCAAATCTCATAACACACTTCATAGGCGAGACTTTTAAGAATACCCAGTCATCGACACAAAATTCTAAGTCCCTTCATCGCACATCTGAGTATGACTTCTGTCGGCTTTGAGCTGTTAGAAACCTCTTCCGAATGAGCTTAACTTGCTCTACTATCTGCTGTACTAAGTCGGGTCCAATCAACCCTTACTCACCTACCTCGAACCGTCCAATGAGGGACCTATATTTTCGCCCATACAAAGCCTCATAAGGTGCCCTCCCAATGCTGGAATGATAACTATTATTGTATGTGAACTCAATAAGAGGCAAGTGGTCATCCTAACTTCCCTTGAAGTCTAGCGCGCACGCCTGTAACATATCCTCTAGTGTCAAAATTGTGCGCTCAGCCTGACCATTTGTCTGAGGGTGAAAGGTTGTACTAAGATTAACCTGTGTCCCCAGTCCTTTTCGGAAGGACTTTCAAAAGTTGGCAGTAAATTGTGCTCCTCGATATGAGATAATAAATATTGGGACACCGTGCAACCTAACAATTTCTCGGATGTAAAGCCCTGCATAATCTTCAGCTGTGAAAGTAGTCTTGATTGGTAAGAAATGGGCTGATTTTGTTAGTCTGTCAACAATTAACCAAATAGAGTTAGACTTACGACGCGATCGAGGTAACCGTGTAATAGAATCCATATTAATTGCTTCCCACTTCCACAAAGGAATGGGTATCTCCTGGACTAGCCTAGCGGGCTTTTGGTGCTCAACCTGCACCTGTTGGCAGTTAGGATAATGTACCACAAACTCAGCAATGTCCTTCTTCATCCCGTTCCACCAATAGACCTCCTTAATATCATGGTACATCTTCGTCGAACCAGGGTGAATAGAATAACGGGAATGATGTGCCTCTTTCATAATCCGATGTCGAAGACCTGTAACATTTGGAACACATAATCGACCGCTACTTTTAAGCACTCCATCTCCTGCTATATCAAATGCTAAAGTCTGTTGATTTTGAGCCTTGGCTCTAAGATGCTCTAAGCTATGATCCTCTTGTTGCAGTGATTTCACTTCTACAACTAGAGATGATACGGTTGTGTCCTGAATTGTTACCCCACTATCTTCTGCCTCTAACAATCTGACTCCCAAGCTAGCTAACTGATGTAGCTCTCGCGCTAGCTCACGCTTCTCAACACCTAAATAGGATAAACTACCCATAGATCTTCGACTGAGGGCATCAGCTACCACATTCGCCTTTCCTGGATGATATAAAATTTCCACGTCGTACTCTTTTAGTAACTCAAGCCATCGACGTTGTCGCAGATTTAGCTCTTTTTGTATAAATATATATTGAAGGCTTTTATGATCTGTGAAGGTGTCAACATGAACGCCATACAAATAGTGTCTCCATATCTTTAACGCCTGCACAACTGCAGCTAACTCTAAATCGTGGGTCGGATAGTTATTTTCATGCTTTCTCAACTGCCTTGAAGCATTTGCGATAACCTTACCATGTTGCATTAAAACACATCCCAACCCAACACCAGAAGCATCACAGTACACCGCATAGCCTTCTGAACCCTCTAACAATGTTGGAACTGGTGATGATGTCAACTTGTCCTTCAGCTCCTGGAAACTATGCTCGCAAGCCTCAATCCACTAGAACTTAATTGCTTTTTGAGTCAGCTTCATTAATGGTGCTGAAAGTGAAGAAAACCCCAGAACTCAGGCTCGTGCCGACCCTACTGAACTATTTGCTACTAGTGCATGGCAGCCAGACATAATCAAGAAAACAAACAAGTATATCTCAGCTTAAAATTAAGCCCTCGGCCGGCAAGGCCCCTGTCAATAGATCTATTAAAGAAATAGCTACTCCCAAGAGTTCATATAAATAAATAGCCAACTAGCACAGAAGTCCTGATTGGGTCGTCGAGGTCACCATGATCTCTATAGCGAAACTGAAAGCAGGTATATATCAATATAATACATCAAACAGCTAACAAGCATCACAAACCAACAAACTAGGTCAGCATGGCCATAACGTAGTTGTACATCCACACACTAGTCTGCAATCCTCTAAGAGTAGTAAAGATTAGCGGGACAGAGCCCTAGCCTACCCATAAAAATATATACAACAAAAGCTAACAAACCTCCCAACTCTGGCAGCTCCGGAGGAAAGGGGCCAGCCAGCCAGATAAAAGTCAATCCAATTGCTGAGGAGGTCTATCGGGTCATGCATACATGAATGCAACTCCCCTAGGCAATGGGGTGTCGGTACAAAGTAATGTACAGAGTATGAAAGGCTATAGAATAAATGAGTATGTATCATAATATGCCAAAAGTAATCAGGTAAGGAAATCAAATTTAGATAAGCATGCTAATCCACTACTAAATCTAAAAAATACAATAATGATCAAACAACAACATAACCAAACCCCCATAAGCTCGGTAGGTACAAACAACATACCACCTACCTAGGCCCCCATAAGCCCAGAAGGTGTCAAATCAATCTACATAACCCTATCGGTAGCCTTTTGTCTTTGTAAGAAGTCACATAGCCCTTTTTGGCAATGATATACCCCCGTAGGCAGCGCATAACCCTCATAAGCAACACCATAGCTCTGTGGGCCGCACGTAGCCCTCTTTTGAGACCTGTAGGCAACACATAGCCCTCACTACAACAAAAGTGTGGATTACTTGGGGACATTCCTTGGGATTGTATACGAAAATTATCAAGAAACTTAGTTTCCTGCGGATTTTCCTAGCAAAAATAATTCGATGGTAAAACCTTCGTAGGTAATTATTTCCTGCGAATTTCAAAATCCTCAAGTAATTTACCTAGGGATTTGTATTTTGCATGTAAATTACTTGCGGATTTTCTTGCAAAAAATACTAAAAATATTCTTAAATATTTCGGTAAAAAGCAACAAAATAGGAATTTTCTTACAATTTTTTTCACAAATAAAGCCACATGAAAATATTTTAATAATTTTTTGAGAAATTTCTTTTAAGCAATGTTAATTATTATCTCATAATTAATTATTTAGTTTATAGAACCTCATACACATATACACCTCTTCTTGGTTAGGGACCCGTATTTATCCACCTATAGACATACACTCATCTTCTTTATTACCTATATTAAATACCATTGTCTACCCAGTGCCCACCCATACATAATTGCTCCACTCTCCCAGTATTCTAACTATTAGCATTATATATGCTAATATCTTAGGGTCTTCCATCGATGTGGTACAAGAAGTACCAAAGATATTATATTAATATTGGTGTTCTTCTACGATTTGATTAATTTTTAAAGCTAAATTAAATTAAATTAATTAAATATTAAAAATACAATTTTAATATTCATAAATTACACAAAAAGAACTATTAAGTCATCTCATATTAATATGGTTTGTCACGCCCCCAAACTCGGGGAGCGCAACTGGATCATAATGCCAAAACTCAGGCCCAAGCCGACCATGCTGAACCATTTGCTACTACCACATGACAGCCACACACAATCAAGAAAACAAACAAGTATATCTCGGCTTAAAACTAAGTCATCGGCCGACAAGGCCCCTGTCAACTGATCTATAAAAGAAATAGTTACTCTCAGGAGATCATATAAATAAATAGCAAACTAGCACAGAAGTCCTGATTGGGCCGTCGAGGCCACCATGATATCTGTACCAAAATTAAAAGCAGGTATATATCAATACAATACATCAACAGCTCACAAGCTTCAGCAAACCAACAACATAGGCCAGTATGGCCATAACGTAGCTATATACCCCACACACTACTCTGCAAGCCTCTAAGAGTAGTAAAGATTAGCGGGACAGGGCCCCAGCCTACCCATAAAGATATATACAACAAAAGGTAACAAACCTCCCAAATCTGGCAGCTCCGGAGGAAAGGGGCTAGCCAACCGGATAAAAGTCAATCCTGTTGCTGAGGAGGTCTACTCGGTCGTCTGTCAGGACCTGCTTGCATTAATGCAGCTCCCCCAAGGCAATGGGACGTCAGTACAAAATAATGTACAGAGTATGAAAGGCAATAGACTATGAGGAGGTATCCTGATATACTGGAATAATCTGATAAATAAATCAAGGTTAAGATAAGTGTACTGACCTGCTCCTAAATCTAAACTTATCAAAACTAATAAAACAACAACCTACCCAAGAACCCATAAGCTCGGTAGGTACAAACAACACACAAGATCACCTACTTAGGCCTCCATAAGCCCGAAAGGTGCCAATCAACCTATATACCCTTATCGGTAGTCCCTAGCCCCGTAGGCAGTCACATAGCCCTCTTAGGCATTAATATAGTCCCGTAGGCATCACATAGTTCTCTTAGGCATCAACATAGCTTATAGACAACTCATAGCCCTCTTAGGCAACAACATGGTCTTGTAGGAATCACACAACCTTCTTAGGCGTCAATATAGCCCTATAGGCAACTCATAGCCCTTCTAGGCATCAATATAACTCCGTAGGCAACTCATAGCCCTTTTAGGCATCCATATAGCCATGTAGGCAGAACATAGCCCTTCTAGGCATAGATCACATTCCTGCAGCTAACCACAATAGCCCTAAGGGAAACAATAACAATCCAATCACTAAAAACGAGCAATTTAGTTATAAGCAACCTATACAAATAGCCTCTAAGTTATGTCCAACATAAGGACGCTACTAACTGAATAAGAATCCCGACAAGGGAGGATTATATCAACTCGAGCAGCCAATAATCAACAATAATGGATAAAAGTTTAACAAGGATAACAACCCAATTACATTTCAACTAAGCTTTAAGGAAACATGTCGTAAGTAGGGAATAACCTTAACATACATTTTCAACGAACGCTCGAAAGACCGTAGTTCCTTCACGAAAGTTGTTCTTTATGTCCTAAACTTCAAACACTATATATACACAGTTGGTACGCACCTATAAATAATTCATAATTAATCTTAAATCGGTAGATTTGCCAAATTGCCCCAATTTGTCGAAACGTCCATAGAAATTCATAAAAACAACCATAAAAGGGTCCCGAGATGATTACCTTAGTTAACCAAGTGTAAACCTTGAAGAAACACCAATAACTACAAATTTATAGGAACCCTCTCTTAAGCTTTCTCTCTGGTTTGGAACTGAAATGAAATGTTTTCATCGCTTAAAACGTTAAATAAGCCGACATACCATATTTTTGACCCGACCCGGATTCTTCCCCGGCAGTCCCTAGTAAAACCCTCACAACTTTTTACTTTGATGTCGGTTTGATACGAGGTTTTGTGCATTGCAAAATAGACTCATAGGCCTTCAATTTAATGGGTAATAGGCCTTCTAACTCGTTATATATTGGGAGAAAATATCCAAGACATCTGACCCAAATTTTAGAGAAATCTTTAAAAAAGAACTTATGATAACTTTCGGCAACTTTTATTTTGCAACTTACTTAACTTCAAAACTTGAGATACAACTCTAGAACACTTAAAATATGACATACCACACAAGTTTTAATTTATTACTCACCCTCCTTGTCTTTCCACGAAGATACGAGTTAATCTAGACGTTTTGAAAAGTCGGAGTGTTACAGTAACGAATTATATCTTAAAATATTAGCTAAAGTTCATGTGATTTAACTCTTAAAAAATGAAACATGAAAATTATTTATATATTTAAAATAAATCATTGCCATACAACATATCATGGAAATTGTATGCTTATACTTTCGATGAGATAATATCATAACTAAGCATATTAAATATAGAAAAATTTAAATTACACGTACAAAGTTCTTATAAATAAATAATTGAAAATATAAATTTATTTATAAGTTTAATGTGCAAGGAACTTATAATCAACAATTATTAGTATATCTTATTAGACATGTGGGGTATTTATAAATTAAAGTTGTCTTTTGATAATTATATTTTAAAATACTTAATTATATATTTAGAAATAAATATCATTTAACAACTTACTATAGAGAAATTATATAATTTTTAATGCTTGTAAAAAATATATATCAATTGGAAATACAAGTAATTGTTTTTTAATTTTATATAATTCTATCAATGAGGAAGTAATTAAAAATAGTGCTTAACTTATATATATGTTTGTTATCTTCGATTTTAATATTTTTCTATTAAAATTACTTTTACTACTGTTATTATAATGTTCTTTTATGTAATTTGTTAATTTTTCAAGTCACAAAATTCCTACGTAAATTCTAAAAAAATATTTTTCAGCTAAATTTGTAGCAGAAAAATCCCTTAATATTTTCCGAGGTAATAAAATTCTTAGGTAAATCCCCAAAATATAAATCACCAGAAAATTTCACAACAAATTAATCCCCAAATAATTTTTCAAGTAATAAAATCCCAGGTCAATCCCCAAATATATATCCCCAACAAATTTCACAACAATTTATCCCCAAATAATTTCCCAAGTAATAAAATTCCTAGATAAATTCCCAAATATAAATCCCCAACAAACTTCACAACAACTAATCCCCAAATAATTTCCCAAGTAATAAAATTCCCAGATATATTTTCACTAAAATACCTCCAGAAAAATCTATAGAATGGATTACCTCGAGATTTTTTTGTGGAATAAAAAAATGATTTAAAAATATTTTTTTGGTTCATGTACCTATGGATTTAGCTAGAGATAATGTACTTCCCATTACTTTTCCCCAGGTAATATTCAAGTTCATGTTTAACGCAAAATGGCGCCAAATTTACCTGCGGAATTTGTTGGGAATATACATTTCGTAGGTAATATATTCTAATATTGAAGAATTTAAAACTTTTGCAAGAAAATCCGCATGAAATAGTTGCGAAAAGTTTCCCTAGAAAATATTCTCATGTAATTCACACTTTTCTTGTAATGCCTCTTTGGCGTCAAAATAGCCCTGTAGGCAACACATAACACTCTTTGGCATCAATATAGCCCTGTGGGCAACACATAGCCCTCTTAGGCAATAACATAGCCCTATTAGACAACATCATAGCCCCCATAGGCAGTTCATAGCTCAACAGCTAACCACAATAGCCCCAACTGCGACAACAACCAATTGAATAATATATATATATATATATATATATATATATATAGTTTCCAAGTCGTTCCTAACTCAAGGTCGTTCTTAACAGATTATGAGTCCCTATAATGAGGGTTTATGACCACTTAATTAGCCAACCATTCACAATTACATCTACAAGATCACCAACATTAACTACCCTACTATATCACTCCCAAGCTCTAAAAAAATATGCCGAACGAAGGGAATAGCCTTAACATACCTTTTCCTTTATAATTTATGCTGAAAATACCTCTGTCCACACCACTACAACACTAAATAAAAAGGTAAAATCAATCAGTAATTAAGGATAAAAATTATTACGACAATTCGACTATCGATACAGATTCCTATCGTAAACTACAATCCAAGACCTAAGGTATCCGTAAACTGATAAAAGGTGATTCCTACCTTTCTTTAAATGACCAGAACACTTGAATACAAACACTCCACTGGAAAAAACTCTGCTGCCATAGCCTCCATGGAGCTACACCGATCAATTCACCGTGAAAATTATACCAAAACAACGAGCTCGCGACGTAGGACAAATTTTGATAAGAGGCCAAGAAGAGATCATGAACACACAAGGATGATTTGAGGAGTATTTCTCTGATATTCATGGGTTTCTCACGATTTGGAATGAAGAAAAATGAAGAAGATGCTATCTTATAAGCTTCCACCGACTTAGGGGACCCACCTCACGTGCCTGCTTGCGTAGTCTCGCAAAAACGTGAATATTTATTTTGAAGTCATATGAACAAACCGTTTGATGCGTTGGAAACTAGACTCGTAGACCTTCGATTTAATGGGTCGTGGGCCCCATAAATCGTTATAGATTTGGGAGAAAACTTCCAAAATATTTGACCCAAATTTCAGATAAATCTTTAAAAATGAACTTACGATAACTTTCTCCCACTTTTATTTTGTGACTTACCTTACTTCAAAACTTAAGATACAACCCTTGAACACTTAAAATATGACATACCACAATATTCTTAATTTATTACTCACCCTCTTTGTCTTTTCATGAATGTACGAATTAATTTAGACGTTTAGAAAAGTCGGGGTGTTACATCATCAAGCAATGTCTATCATATGTATAATTGGAATCACTATGGACTTTGCCGTATTACTTTTGAAGCCGTGAACTTAGGGATGGAAATGTATATTTTACCTTACTATATGATAGACGAACAAATGGAAGATGAAGCCATTGTTTTATTGCCACCAAGGATTTTTATATTTTTCATTATTATGAGAAGAGTGATGCATATGACATTACTTGATGTAGTTTAAAGAGGTAGGATAATCGATCTGTTTATGAATGTGTTAACAAAATTAATAGAACCTTACAATTTGTAATTCGCAGTGCGTGATGTTGTTGTGTAATGCTTTTAGTCTAATGGGTGTTATTTAATATGAAAGCACAACAGAGTAGTTCCCAAATTGATCCTGTGGACGATTTGTGTAAATGAATGTGTCACTGAGTCTCAATCTTTAAATTTTTAACTGATGGAAGTATGGAATGTGACGACTATAATATACTGGAGGATCCTGAAGATCTAGATGAAGGCGTAAATTTTAGTGAGTTCTTTTTGTCAGATGGTGCAGTGCCATAGTATTTTTAACAGGGGTTTGTCGAAGTGGTTGCAACGATTGAGGAGGCAACTTTTGGTGTGCAGCGCAAAACATCTAGAAAGTTGCGATGGTTTAGAGAAGGCGCGTCTGTTGGTTTATGACTTTTGGTGTGTAGCGCAAAGCAATCAGAAAGTCGCGATGGTTTATAGAAGGCACATCTGTTGGTTCATGCGTTGCTTGCCCCTGTCGACTGGTTTAGTGAGTGTAATGTTCTGGTTTTGCAGGATTCAAGACTTTCAGTATATGGGCCTTTCGTGGAAATCTGGAATGTGATATAATATACTATTTTTACTATTACGTAATTCTAATTGCTTCTTAGCAATCATAATGAGAGATAATAACTATTAAGGTCACACAACTTTAGTTATTTATCTATCAAAATTAATAAACTTAGTTTTTTATTAATAAAATCAGTCAATGTAAGCTTTTATAGCCAAAAAATCAGTCAATTTAATTTATCAAGAAATTACTTTATTTTAAATAACATAGTCACAATTTAAAGAATGAACAACTAACTCTAAATATCAATTGCATTATAAGATTATATTTTTAATAAAATTAAATCTAGCAAACAGTAACATTAATGAAGTAGTATTCATTGATCAATTGAAAAGCATTAATTACTGTTAGTTCGTGTATTGAAAATGATATTATAATGGGATAGTGATTTTGACCTATTTCTTCATTATTATATCATGATATACAAATTAATTATGTGATTTGTAATAATAATTTTATATGAGTGATTTTATTGTCCTAAAGATGTAAGTTTAGTGATTTTCTTGATATAGAACATAGGTTAATGACTCGTCAAGTAATAGTTCTATTTAATTGCGGCCAAGCAATAATAACTTTATTTTTAATTTGCCCTTACCCCGTAAAATTGTACCTACAGGTAAAGTTGGTGTACTTGTAAAATACCCCTACTTAATAGAGATAGCTGTGGGTTGTTTGAATTTGTTGTGTTTTTTTTTTACGTCTGGACTGCTGCGTTGAGATGTTGCCTTGGAGAGTTGGTTTCTGTTGTAATGGAAATACGACAAGTACAATATGGGGCAGTATTTGTTATTTATGTAGAAGTATACTTGTGTGAAGGAACTTTTTTACCCAAGGAATGAAAATTGATTATTATTCAATCTTCCTGGGAAGTCATCGTTGTACATATGAATCATAATAGATTTGTAAGCATCCTGAGGTGGACAACCATAGTCTGGTTGGTGGAGTTAGGGGTAGCCATCGCATAAGAGTTGTTTACGGAACGAAGGTAATATCCAACAGAGGCAATATAGGCAACTAACAAATATGAATTCACACATAAATCGGTAATAAGATACACTCATTGGTTATACAGTAGAAGCTACACATTGTTTAGTTACAATAATTCAGAAACGACGTCTAATTTTTATCGGCTTTGGGTTTCTTTAGGTTGATTTGGGCCGCTGCTTTTGTGGTTTTCTTAGCCCTCTTCCTGTACTTCATCACTAATTTTACTTCTTATTCCATGGTAATTAATGCTTCATCTTCCACTTGATGTATTTCTTTAGCAATTAAGCTCCTTCGGGGGTTTGAATCAGTCAAATCAACTCGGACAAGGAAGTTGAATTGCTTGTCTTTACTCAACACCAATTTGCGATAGTTGTGACATTCTTCCTTCTTGATAAGATGTAAACAATTGAATATGTTAGTTGGAAGGTTGGCAGTAAGGTACACATTAGACTATGTAAATATGGCGTGACATTCAGTCAACTCTATAAATAAAGATCATACCTTTACTGAAGTTGATTGTATGTACTCTTGCACGTTGCAGCCTAGTAAATATTTATCCGCTTAAAAAAGTATGACTCAAGCACGTTGTTCTCCACCACACACTTCAAGTCGTAAGCAGTATCTTCAAAATAGGGGTAATAATTCAATATGTCAAGTTTATGTGTTTTGTAAGGAGTAAATGTTTAATGGAGTTTTAACCTACTCGAACCTCATTTCATATGCTACATTATCAATGTTGCAATTGGTACAAACTACTGCCTCTTCTATAACTTTCACTTTCTTGTGGCACGTTTTGCATGACAAATATCATGGCTCATCTTTATTGAGTATGTCTATAATTGTTGCTTTGAACTTGTACATACAATCCTGCAAAACACCAATATACCATATTTGTGAAATGTTTAACATATAAATGAATTTTATTTATAGAGGGGTGGAATATCGGTTAGTATGTACATGTGAATCAGCCAACAACCCATCGAGAATATGGACCAACGAAACTTCTATAGCTCTTCTCATTACCTTACTTGGTGTTATCGTAATATCTGTTTTGTCGGCCTTTATGATTTTACACCTGTATTTACAGTGAGGTTACTTAACGGTGTACGCCATTTAGAGTGAGGTGTGTTCAGTGCATAGATTTTCTGAATTTATGGTGAATTGCATAACAATGATAATAGAGGAATTATGTCGTCTTATAACAATGTTCGATTTAACTTGGCTATAATGGCAAAATGTAGTTTGAATATTAGTTTTGACAGTTGGGTTAAAGTAATAGTGCTGAACACATTTGTGAATAATGTAATGTACTAGGCTCGAAGGTCGTTTGTTTTTTCGAACATTGGATTGATTAAGACGCTGCTCACAGGAATAGTAGAGATTTCAAATCTGCCTAGTATGAGAAAAACATGTTAATTGTAAAAAGCATGAGCTATAGTCAGTTTCTATTCGATAAACACCTACAATAGACTGTTGGATACCTTTATAGATTGAGACTCTAACATCAAATAAGCCCAGTATAGGTTTATCATCTTTACGCTTTTCCAGGAATGCACCATTATTTTCAGCAAAATCTCCCCAAAGAGTTACACTTGTATGCTCCATCCTAGATTATCAGTTAGGAGTGAAAAGTCAGGACACCACCATATCACTATATAGATGACATATTATGAATCATCGCAACTTATAACTCATTTGTAATAACTATTTTCCGTCTCTTAGAAGTCACATTTTGAATGAGGGGACTCACCAAAACTAAGACGCAAATCCAGTCTAAAAATAGCTCATGTAAATTAGTGATAACACTTACGTAATGGAGAATGAAAATAACAATTTTGACGTTTGGATAGTTACCTAGAATAGCACCATTAGGTATTTATCAACATCGTCTAATGATAAAAAGCCATTAGAGAATTTCTGTGTTGAAACCTCATGGTCAGTCTCCTTTATGGTTGTGTTGTCTGTAATGGCCAATTCGACTTCTTTATGTACAGAAGAGTAGTTGGGGTTGACACGATCTAAGCGTTCTTTAGCAATGTAGTAACTCTTATTTGGCTTCAAAAAGTCCTTCTATATTTCGATATGATTATTAAATAGCGTTGCCTGAATCTTTGTCCCCTATTATTAAGCAGGGGTGACATAAGTACAACAAACATGAACAATAGTATAATAACATAACTAAAAGTGTCAATGTTGTTACCTCTTCATCAACTAATATGATAGTTCTGAAAGTCCCTTCATGCCTTGAATTCTTGTAAGGTGTTATTGAACCCTTCGAATAACTAAGACTCTAATCACAAAATCAACTGAGCTTTTTGGTATCTTGTTTATCGGGACACTCTGTTTTGCTAGTTCCGTTTTAGTCGTCATGTGGGTTGAATCTCGATGATTGCAGGTACCTGAGGAGATGAGTGCAACAATGTTATTTCTATTTTTTTTAAAAAAAAAAATTGCCAGGAAATTGTATGTAGCCAGATGAACGAACAATCGCCGATGTAGGTATGTGAGTTAGAGTTGGGGTGAATGTGATGCATAAGTAAGATGTAAAAAACGCAATTGTAAGGTTAGAAGTAACATATATATATAGGAAATATGTAGTTATAAAGGACAGGGGAATGTATATACGTACGCCAAAAAATCATAGATGTTATTGTTGCCGCAAGGGGAAGGAACAAAGGGAAGGATTCCATCTGGAATGTGTTTCATATTGTGTTCTTCCAGACTGTAACTTTTTAAACTACTAAGGAAATGTCATACAGAAGGAAATAACTTACAACTTGTTAAATGGTTGAGCAGATGCAAAGATGTTGTGTTTGCGAGTTTTCTGCGTGCAGGGAAAATAATTAATTTGGTGGAAAAAAAGGTAAGACGTATTAAGGCAGTATTGTGAATGAGAGGGTGTGTCGGTTGCATACCAGTGTGTAAACTGTAACTGATGTGTGTTTGATGGGGAAACGCATTACAATTTTAGAGTTATAAATAGTGGGAAGCGGTGGGGTGTTACTGTTTGAGATTGCTGGACGGAGGTGTTTCTTTATTGCGGAGGCGGTAGAAGTGGTGTCGTTCTCAAATGGATGTATAAAGCGGCCGAAGAGGTATGTTCAATGTGCATCAGGGAGAAGAGCCGGCTTTTGCGAAAGGGTGTGTATAGCGCGGGGTGTTGTAAGGAGAAATAGGGGCAATTTAGTATTTTAACATTTAGGTTAGGAGTTGATACTTTTAAAGTTAGGTTAGGAGTTGATGCTTTTAAATTAATATAGATAGATATTTTTAAAATTTAATATTTAGCCATATTTTAAAAAAGTACATTCAAATTCGTAATATTCGCTATAAAAACATGGTAAAACATAATTTCAATTTTTAAAATTTCAATTAAAGTGAATAATATTTGATTTTCATAGCCATACAATCACTAGTATTTACGGAAAATGGTCAAATATATTAATATGTTGTTGGAAACAGTTTAAATATACCCCTCGTTATACTTTGGATTCAAATATATTCCTCACGATATGACACAAATATACCCTTAATTTTAACAAAGTAACGTATATCGGCGTAAGAATTAAATAACTCACATTTCTCTAAGAAATTCACCAATTTAACCCATTTTCATAGTCATTTTATCTATCCAAAATTTTCATTAAAATAAGCACTCAATCAATACGAAACTCACCTACGGATGACAATGGGGCAGGGCATAGCTGGGGCAGGGAGGATTGAGTTTAACCCGTAAAATTTTTAATACGTTCTATCCCACCCCGCATAACATTTTTTTTTACATTTTCAACTCTCCTTACCCGCGTTGCATAGACCTGCCCCATATGAACCTGTCCGCAATTTTTTTTAAATATTTTTTTTTTTTAGTTAAGTTTGATACTAAAAATAAAACGAAAAAGGCTCAAAAATACCCTTAAACTATTCGAAATAGCTCACATTTACCCTTAAACTATATTCCGACTACCATTTCCGGCATACTATTGGGTCATACCTATCCTTCTAATTAACATAAATATGTTAAGTGCCACATGGACGCCACATGAACGCCACATAAGCGCCAAACATTTTCCACTTCCACGTAGACTTACATATATACTTACAGAAGTACCATAAGTACCATAATTCGCAACAAATTAACCACAATTCATAACAAGTTAACAAATTTTAACTGATGCCCCATATGAAAATTAAATAATTCTCCTGCATCTATTTTGCAAACTCTAGAAGACCAGCTTATTCATGATTTAATTAGACATAAAACTTTAAAATAAATAAATAATATATTTCATATATTTAAATGAGTGGAAAATTAGATATTAAGGATCTTATTAGGCCTAAATTTATTTATTTTAACCCTATCTAAATTTATTTATTTATTTTAGGTCTAACCCATTAGTTAATTGGTTACTTAGTCTACATGGAAATGAGAAATGTTTGGCGCTTATGTGGCGTCCATGTGGCACTTAACATACTTCTGTTAATTAGAAGGGTAGGTATGACCCAATAGTATGACGGAAAGGGTAATTTTGAACCGAAATATAGTTTAAGGGTAAATGTGAGCTATTTTAGATAGTTTAGGGGTATTTTTGAGCCTTTTCCGAAAATAAAATTCATAAAAATAAATTCATTTTTTCATTAAGTTGTATTAATTTAATAGGATAATGACTTCAATTTTTTTTAGAAGTCAATTAGCAAACATGTAAGAAAGTGTATTATTTATTATTGAACTATTCTCATTTAATATCTTCAATATTTTAGTAGCTTTAAATAAAACAATTATCTTAATAAATAATATTTTATCACTCTTAAGTTTGAACTCACATAAAATCACATATACCTCCGCCCTATCCCATATTAATTTTTAAAAAACCCACTTCAATCCACCTCACATCCCACCCAGCACAACCTTAAACCCGCCCCATTGTCATCCCTAAACTCATCCATATAGTGTGGGGGTCATATTTTCTCCACTTAAAAATTTCTTGCAATCATGAAAATGATGTTTTTGACCTGTGAACTGATCAATTTATTTATGTCCTTTCTTATGGAATTAATTTGTATCATACGGGCACTTTAATATTTAAATTAAAAGATCCTAAGGTTCAACTTGTCAACCCACACACAAACAAAATATACGACTTGAAGCAGATTTTAATTCACTAAAATATTATTATAATCGAAATAAAATTTGTAGATTTTAATATTCATATTTAAACTAACTAATAGTTTAAGTGTTTAAGAATATATTCGACCTTCTTTTTCATTTAATTAATCTTTGATTACACTTCATAAAAAATATTCTCAAACAATTTTTATTGAATAGATTCATAATATTTCATTTAATTAGATGGATTAAAAACTAAAATTATGTACTTCTTAATTTTGTTTTGGTATCGGAATTATTGAATGAAATGCTCATATTCTTTTTTGAGGTTGAAAAAAAAACAATAGTCATATTGAAGGGGTTAGATCTCACATTTGAAAATATGAGGGGCTCTAAGTAAAACATTTACCCGTCAAAATGTACTATTTTCTAATAAGGTAAGTCAAGAGATCACCGATCTGGAAACTCAGCACTCTTTCACACACTGACTGAATATAGCCGTTGCCGGAGCCGAAATTCTAGAAAATTATCAGTTACTCCGTCAACGTTAACTACACGCCGGAGTCCGGCGAAGCAAACTGGCGTTCAGTCCGAAGCGAGCAATGGCGGAGCTACGCCACTCAAGCTCGATCGGAAACCGAGTTACAGCGTCACCTAGGAAGCGAGACGACGTCACCGCTTCCTCATCTCCTTTGGTTCCTGACAGTGCTCCTAACGTTGATGATGACGATGATGATTATCGTGGCCGGTATCCTCGAGATCGGTTTCGTTCATTCTGCTCTTCGCATCTTCAACCTCTTTTCCCTTTCTTCTTCCCTGATGAATCGAGGTCTCACCCTCACAAGTTCAAGATCTCGCTATTTCTGCTTGTTGTTCTCATACTTTCACTAGTCGTCCTGGTTTCCTCCGTCGTACATCGTTTGGTATGCCTTCATTTTATTGATCTCTAAACACACACATACACATTTGTATGTATCACATCTCAATTTGCTCACTGGAAACTCTTTTTTTTTCTCTTTTTCTAGTTTGGATATTTCTAGTTTATCAAAAGATTTTGTGGTTCTAATTAGTTTGAAGCTGGTTTCAACTAGTTGAGATTATTAAGGCTTAGATGTTTCTGTTATGCTCTCATAAGGTTCGGGTAGGAAAAAGTGTGGGATTTGGGGAAGGTGTATTTTAATAGAACATTTGATTTGCCTTGAATGATAAAATTATTTTCCATTGGTGGAATGAATGAATCTGATTGGTCAGTTTGAAGCAACTAGAAGTAATTTAGGAAGTGCTTTTGATAACTTTTGGTCAAGTCAGGACTTTAACTTCCATATAATGTTTACTAGAGAAGATGTGCATCAACTAGAGATAAATACAAGAAGTCCTTTTGATGATTATTGATCAAGTTAAGATTAACTCCGTAATATGTTTACTAGAATAGAAATGTATGTCTTTCGGCTGCTAGTGTAATTAAGTAATGCCATGTATTTGGTAAATGCAAGCGAATCCTTTAGAGTTGTTCTTATATGAATACTAACATGTCATATAGCTTAAGTTTGCTTTAACATATCTCTGATATCAATCAAATTGTGGGCCGTGTAAGCATCTTTATTCCTCGACTTTCTTCATATAAAGGATTTCATTTGTGGCTATTATTGTTTTGTGTGCTACATTGGCTTTTTGATTTGGTTCAACAAACTATTGTTGAAAGAATGTTTGATGTATTTCCCTATCTGATGTTCTTTGACTCAATTTCAGCGATTAAAACACTGTTTACACTTTTTTCTCTGTAGAATGCTCCATATTTGTGCAAAAAGGATGGTATAACTCTTCAGTGTCCACCGGTATGTTCTTGAAAAACTACCCTTTTGTCTGCTACTGCATCATATTACATAATCACTACCATCATTGTAGTCAAACGTCCAATCTGTCTAATTTTATTAGGTGAAAGAACCTTCTTCCTTGTGGGAGAATCCTTATTCATCAACAACCTCATGGAAGCCTTGTGCAGAGCGACGTGAGGGACTTAAATCAGGTATTCTTATGCTCCTTGAAATTATATCTATACATTTTTCTTGTCATGCCTTCTGGTGGGGCAATTTGGTTCATTTACTCCTTCAAGTTTATGAGTTTAGAGAATTTACCTCATCCTCTCCCCTCTTCCTCAAGGTAACCGTGCAAAGAGAAACGAGAAAAATATATTTCAGTATTACACTTCAGCAGGTGCCTTCGATCAATCCTATGTTTTTCTTTTTCCCCCACGATAGTGATATTCCTTAGCTACTTCTTTTCTCGGCTAATGGAAAAAATGCTTCTGCTTGGCGCCATCCATCTCCAAATAGTAAATGCGCTGCTGAGCTCAGACTGTGGCACTTAGGTGCTAGGGGCATTGCTTTCGGTGCAATCCATATCACTTCCCCCTGCTTTGCCTGCCTGCTGCTCTGCTCCCCCTTCGAATGGATTGTATCCGTTGCCCCTCTAATAGAAGCTGAAAAATGACTTTTATAGATGCAAATATAAAACAATGTGTTGGATGAACCATGTGACGGATCGAAGCCTGACATTTAAGTGAGTGCAGGGTAGAGTGGCAGGCATTCTTGGTGTGTTTGAACAGAAATGTCATCTTCTTACTGAAATGATAAAAGAACAAGGCAGGCAGCCTTAACAACTTTGTTCAGAAATATTAAGTTGTATCATCCTATGGAATTAAAGAATGTTGTTGTTAGTAGTTGAATTTAAGTTACAAATTTATCTTTGTTGTTGATAATTTGATTTATTAGGTCAATTGGATTAGACTCTTGAACGAGTTTTCTTCTAATGCTCATGGAGTGATTTAGGAACTTATCAAACTGTAAGAGTAGAAATAAGTAAAAGATTCTCCAATATTCAGGGATTTGACAGAGAGCTAAGTGTTCAAATATTTTGGTATAATTGTGAGTGATATGTGCATAGGTCAAGCATTCCTCTTTTGGTTGGTAAGTGAGGTTTCAAATACGAGTGTTAACTTCCTGTTGAAAAGAGAGGGACTTATAATAACGCTTTGATAGATACTTCCTCTTAAAACTCACATGGACTCGAATGCTTATAATGCAATATCCCTCTCTGCAAAGGAGAAAAGTAGAGGGGCAGGCCCATTATCACCAAGTTTCGTACCATGCAGCTACTAGCATTCGGAGATTTCTCGGTTATCAAAAGAAATGTATCCCTCCCTCCAATGTTGGATTTCGAATTCCTTAGTTACAACTATTTTTTTGCCTTCAAACAAGAGCTACTCTTCTGTCCTCTTCCTTCCATTGAAATTGATGGTCCAATATCTTAAAATTTCTATCCAATGGTCTCCTTATGTCATGCCCTTATCAGCATTAGCTTTTTCACAAACCATTCTGTGCTCAAATCTGAATATTAGTGGTTGCACAAAATGCAGAATCCTTCTTGTTTTACTGCAGAGGTGAGCTTTTCATTTTCCCTTTCACATTGATGAAACCGGAAATTCTCTAGCATCACTTTCTGAAAGGTATTCTAGCACTGCTCTTGCAAATTTGTTATATTGTTTCAACCATATCAGAGCTTCCTGTTGTTCTGGTATTCGGGTTTTTGATCCCCTTTGAGGAGCATAAGTGCAATAATTGTGCATGACAGCTTCTTTAGTCTATCTTTGTTCATTAATGTTCAGGAGCCTAGGTTGGGCAACATTACTAACCCAGAAAGCCCAAATTTAAGAGACCATGTAATTTACTTGTGTTCTTGGCTAATTATCTGTTATAGCTATAATAATTATCTTTTAAGCATTTGTTGTCTATCATTTGATAAGTAAGCATTTAATATCTTTCTAAAGGCTTCCATTTATATTTTTTGGTATTTTGATTCCTCTTATTTATTTATGTAAATTTTTAAAATTTTGAAGTTATCTGTGTTTTCTTTGATATAAGTAATCTATCTACACTTTTTTACCGGCTTCTTGCAATGTTGTTCTTAGATCTTTACATTCTGGAGCCTGGAAATGTTAGTTGTTTTCCCACCTAAACTTTTTAGGAATTACAGCTATCTAGAATAGAGTAAATTAGAAGGTCACCCTTGATACCGAGCTGTGGAACTCTGCGAATAGGTTTTGGTATAGGTCATGTGTCATTGAGAAGTGGGAAAACCAAGCTGGTCTTCCCATTCAAAACTTGTATCATTACTCAAGAAGTGGAGCAAATGGTGTAACAGGTTTCTGCCCGATGCTCCCTTGTTTGCCAAAAGTTATTCATCAAACCTCTTTGGGTTAGATGTACCATTGACAGCTACAAACCTCTTGAGCTTGTTGGAATCTTCATCCAAATGGAATAGCTGATCTCTTGACCGTTTACTTCCTATTTTGCAAAATAGTGATATAGCTTGGTGCTTTGCAGATATTCCGCCCGAGAACGCCACAAACGGTTATATATTCATACATGCTGAGGGTGGCTTAAACCAGCAAAGGATCGCTGTATGTTTCATGTCATATGCTATGCTTTTGTCCTCCAACTTTTTATATTTATGTCTGTAACTTTTAGTTATTTCTTATTTTGCATGTCAGTTAATGAATGAAAACTATCTATTGTATTTCCTTAATTGTCTGCATATCTATAAATTCTTTTACGTGTTTTTAAAGGATTTTTACCACTTTAATTAGTCATGCATTTCCTTGCAGATATGCAATGCTGTTGCAGTGGCCAAAATTATGAATGCCACCCTTATTTTGCCAGTATTAAAGCAAGACCAGATATGGAAAGACCAAACGTAAGGGAAACTTGACTGAAGCAGCTGTTCTTTGCTCATAAGGATGGATGTTAATTTTTAATGTTGCACTGTAATGAGATTTTAGTCAAACTGCATAGAAATTAAAATTGAGGTTTTTGGTTATTGGATCAGTTTCTTGTTGGAAAAAAAACATTCCAGATTAAATATCATTGTGTTGTGAGAGTTTTCCACAAGGTTGGTAAGACTTTGATTATTCTTGATACGAGTTAACTGTGTTGACAGGAAGTTGGAGGACATATTTGATGTAGATCATTTTATTAACTACCTGAAGGATGATGTGCGAATTGTTCGCGATATCCCAGAGTGGTTTACTGACAAAGCTGAGCTGTTCTCAAGCATAAGGTATGGTCCGCTAGCTTTTTTAGCATTTTACATTTGCATGCTAGTTTCATTTTCATGTAGCAGTTCGAAGTATTGTTTTCTTAAATAGTTTTAAGTATAATTCCCTGACAAGATTAATCAACATAGTTTATTAGTGCTCTACAAATTCAAGTTAACATCATAAAAAAAAAAACCAGTCGCCCTTGTCGTCATGTAGTTGTAATGTTACATTGACATAGGAGTACTGGATATGGATTTGGATCTGATAGTGGTGCGTTCAGTTTCTAGCAATTTTGTGTTTTTGAAGGATCCCTTTCCATATAAACACTTGTACTTTTTGAAAACTCGTTTGGGTTTAGCATTTGTATGTCAAGACTGAAGGGGGGTAAGTGAAGAGTAAGCATAACAAGGTATAAACATCAACATTGATTTATTGGTAGTATGTATTGGGTGTGAGCTGAAGCGTGTGGCTCCGTAATATATATCCTTGGGAAAATGTCTTATCAATTTGTGTATATATATGCATATATATATATATATATATATACACACACACACACACCCCATCTCTCCATGAGAATTCAAATTGGTAATTACTCCCAGCACAAAATTCTCTAATCCCCATACCCACCACAGCTACAGGATTTGTGCAAGATTTCTAGAATTATCTCAGTTACACGGAAGTCTTGAGAGATAGTGATGAGGATAATAACAAAAATGGACTTGGTATTCTCGTAAATAGACCTTGTTGACACCATAAATCGCACAAGAGCTCTAGAGTTGCCTCACAGCTTTGGGGTTCCATGCTCCTAATTTGGTATCGATTGGACACACTTGAAGACAGTATTGGGCACTGGCAAGTTGGAGAGTAAGCTTTTTTGATTGAGTTAAAATCAACTTGGACAAGTAGTCCACTATTTCTTTTTCTGATTATATTGAATGTGAAAAATAAAAATAGGTGGATATTTCAAGGTACTCAGAAAAGCAAAAGGAAATAAAAGAGCTACTGCTTGTCTCATGTATACTTTCGATGTAAAGATACAATGATGTTTGAATAGATGGTTGGTTGGGCTTGACAGGAGATTGTGAATAGCCAGCATAAATACAATAATGAAGTGATTTATGAATAAATTAAATCTCACAAGAACCCCAATTAAGGGGTAGTTACTGAACGTGAGGACATAGTTTCTATTTCCATTTACAACAGTGTGTTACGTTTTGCATTTGTGCTTCTAAAGCTTGTACTATATGCTTGCCAGGCGTACAGTCAAGAACATTCCCAAGTACGCTTCAGCAGAGTTCTACATAGATAATGTTTTGCCACGGGTCAAGGAGAAGAAGATAATGTCACTAAAACCTTTTGTCGATCGACTTGGGTAACTAGATTTTCATGCTCCTTTAAGTGGCCTGATTTTTTAAACTGGCATTGACCTGATAGACTACCCGCATATCATTCAGGTATGATAATGTTCCTCCAGAGATAAACAAGCTGAGGTGCAGGGTCAACTATCATGCTCTGAAGTTTCTTCCTGAGATTGAGCAGATGGCCGATCAACTTGTTTCGAGGATGAGAAACCGCACTGGTAGTTCAAATCCTTTCATGTGAGTTATTATGCTTGTAACTGCTGTTAAACATGCTGTTTCGCTTCTTCTGATCGATGATGGAACTTAAAATATTTTGGCAAAAACTAGGGCTCTTCATTTGAGATTTGAGAAAGGAATGGTGGGTCTGTCATTCTGTGATTTTGTTGGAACAAGGTCAGAGAAAGATCTCATGGCTGCATACAGAAAGAAAGAATGGCCTCGGCGGTTTAAGGTTATCTAGATTATGATCACTATTCATATAAAGCCGACAGCGACGATTTCATTTTTGATATATTTATCTGGTTTTTGTTGTTTGTTTTGCTGGCAGGATGGTTCCCATTTGTGGGCATTAGCGCTGCAAAAGCGTAAGGAAGGACGATGCCCTCTTGAGCCTGGAGAAGTAGCCGTGCTGCTTCGGGCCATGGGTTATCCTAAAGAAACTCAAATATATGTTGCTTCTGGACAGGTCTATGGTGGACAAAACCGCATGGCACCGCTGAGGAACATGTTCCCAAATCTGGTAAGCTACTTTCCCAAACTTCTGATCAAGGGGAAGGGACCTTTATCTATATTTTGT
The DNA here is from genome assembly GCA_029582725.1 of Solanum chiquidenum. NCBI lineage: Eukaryota > Viridiplantae > Streptophyta > Magnoliopsida > Solanales > Solanaceae > Solanum > Solanum chiquidenum. The sequence goes on along the minus strand of JAJOOS010006193.1, from coordinate 26,483 downwards.
TCAGGTTCTATGTTCTTGTAGCTGATCTTATTGCCTACTACTCTGGTCATCTTTAAAAGAAACATGGAGGCAATGATTTTGTGTAAGAGACCCTTGAAAAATTTTGGAATTTTTTCACTGCTGTCATTTTGTTTTGTTTAGTATCAATATCCTGTAGATATGTTTTACCCAGCATATTTTAATATACCTACTGAAATGTTTGTGTTTTTTGTTCTTCATTAATATTATATTTTGGGATATGTAAATAGGTTACAAAAGAGGAACTAGCTACAAAACCAGAATTGGATGGCTTCAGAAAGCATGTGACAAGCTTGGCAGCCCTCGACTTCCTAGTCTGTTTGAAGTCTGATGTATTTGTGATGACACACGGAGGAAACTTCGCCAAACTGATAATAGGACATCGTAGGTACATGGGTCATCGTCTAAAATCCATTAAGCCAGACAAGGGTCTGATGTCCAAATCCCTAGGAGATCCATATATGGGGTGGGCTTCCTTTGTGGAAGACGTTGTCATAACCCATCAGACCAGAACTGGTTTACCTGAAGAAACGTTTCCAAATTATGATCTTTGGGAGAATCCTTTAACAAATTGCATGTGTAAAGCCTGAATTGACAAATCTTTATTGTGAAGATGAGCCCTTTTAAGTAGTGCATCTTTCTAGAGTTGTGCACAGGGAATCGCGAAACTTTCGCTGTTAACAGAGCCAGAATTACAAGGCAATTTACACATGGGGATCCCAGAATGGATAGAATGTTGTAGTCCCTGAAGAGTATTAACACAAGAGTTCAGCAACTGGCTATTAGGAGTGGGCTCTCTCTAGCTGCGGCCCTGTATTGCCACATCTGTGTTTATGATCTACTTTCGCTGGGCGCGGACACCAATACAGTTTTGTATTCTGGAATATCAATTTATTCTCAATTGTTTCATGATATAATGTATATTATTTGCAGTAATAGAAAAGAGCTTCTTTCATTTCATTTGAACACAGATCATGTGCATCACAAGATACACAAATGTCTTCAAGTCAACTGCTTCACGTTTTAATTCTTGTGCTGTTGATATACAGATTAGATTTCCAATCTTTGAATGATTGTAATATCCAGTATATGTACTTGTCATTCAAAACAGTCAAAACAGAAATAAGAAAAAAAACAGAAAAGCTTATTATCCATTTACTTAAAAGAGTGTTTTCTTGTTCCTAGAAAACTCCAAGCGTGTTGAAATGGTTTTTTCTTATTTGATGGACATGAATTTCTATTAACAAGTAAAGAGTTGTGACATACAGAAAAGCTTTTGTTTGAATTTATTTAATTCTTTGTTAGAGTTATCATTTTCGACGATAATAATCAAATTTAGCAAATATCACATTATGGCAGGGGAGTTGGATATTTTTGAGAAGGAATAGAATGCCTATCCCAAATGGGTGGCTGTGTCATCATTGTCAAACTATTTAATAATGTGATCGTCCTTTTCTCTTATTTAAGTAAATTTGTACTCAGTCCTTTGCCTGTCATGAGGTCCAACTCAAATTCTTGGAGATAAGACTTGTAACACTCTAGTCCACAATCCATATTGGCATAACTTGAAAGATTATAAATTAGGGGAAAATTTTTAAAACAACAATATTTTAGCTTTTAATGGGACTCCTTAGCAATAGTTTTATTATTTATTTAAAATGTCAATATTTTAGTTTGTTAAGGGATGAGTTATGTATTTATTTTATTTTGATTAATTTGAAAGAATACAAATAATTAATAACAGAATAGAGAAAATCATGGAACAGAAAATTTCAAAAAAGGTAAAAAAATAATTAAAATTTAACATTAGTTACATTTTTGAAAGAGCATATGTTGCCATTTTTCTTTATTCTTAAGAATTTCATTTATTATTTTTTTGAAAACAGTAGTTTGTATTTTATATCTTATATGAGTGGAAGTGTTTGAAAATTTCTAATGCCCTCTGTTTTGGATATTTAAATGTTTGAACTTCTTTGAATATGTGTTCATCCGAAATGTATTCGAATACTGAATGATATGTATAACTAATTTAAAATACAAAAATTATTGGTATTGATTTATGATGAATACAACTCTTTGGCATTCTAGTTCAAGTACAAAAATAAAGGCAGTTGTGAAGTATATACCAAAATATAAATACAAATTAGTTGTAAATCGAAATGATATTGAAAAATACAGTTGTGATGAATACATAATACATAGAATAAGTTGTATTCAAAATAAATTGTATTTATATTTCAATATCCAGTTCTGTTATATTATTATTTAACTTTAAATTTGTAGAAAGTATTTGCTGGCTCAGTTTTTATTTCAAATATTAGGTTGTATTTCAATATCATTTTGTATATCAAACACATAATGAATACCAATAATTTTGTATTCCCCTTCTTGTGATGTATTCGTCGCAATTTTATATATTATGTATTCATAAAAACTATATTGCTTTAGCCAAATAAAATACAAAATATGTCTTACTAAATTTGTATTTCAAATATCAGGTTGTATTTCAATATGATTTTGTATTTCAAACGAAAAAATGAATACCAATAAATTTCTGACAATCAGATGCTTTCCCAAATCTAAAACCCTAAAAGCAAATTTCGATATTATCAAAATATAAATGTATTAAATATCAAACAAAATAAACATATAAATGAATTTCTAGATTCTACAAAATCTGAAAAATTAAAAGAAAATCACAAAAAAAATTGTTTAAAAGAATAAAAATCTGAAATACATAAATATTTGATGAATATCTAAACAAAATCACATAAAAATAAAAAAAATTGTCTGGAAATTCGTAATATATAGAATCCGAAATATACACCATAATCGGTGATTTTAAATAGCAAATCAAAATAAATCTAAATAAATAATGGAAATTACCTTGCCAATCGAGAAATCTCTTGAATTAATAAAGAGATTTCATTTAACAATCGAGAATTTTTTTTGAATTAAAATATATATTTTGATGAACAATTTGTGAGCACCTTGAAGAAAGAGAATCTGGAAACGTGAAAGGTGGGGTAGAAACGTGAAAGGTGAAGAAGGAAGGTTAATGGGTATTGGTTTAATTATTTTTTTTAAACGGTTATTGGTTTAGAATTTGGTCCAATATAGCAGGGTCGTCTCAACCCCTAGGTCACTAAAGTCATCGTTTGGGCCCCCATTTTAAAAATAAATAAATTATATACTATGAGTGCTATGATTTCTACTATGAAAATTGCTTACGAGATGTATATAGAACCTGAATTTCGTAAAAAATAATTTGATGAAAATATTGATTACGAAATCACAAAGTTCCTTGAAATTAGAGTTGATTTCTTTATGCTATTTTTTCACTTCAAAATAGATTTGAACCAATTAAGTATATGAAAATATTTTTGGTTTCTTATTTAGTGGTAAATTGTGATGACTGGATGACACTTTTAAAAAAAAAATATTGTCTTCACCTTAAACTTTCTTTAACACATAATAGTTATTCTGAAATTGATAGTTTAGATTTATTTTTTGAATTAAAAGTGTCAAGAGAAATAATATAAGTAGAAGATAATGATCTAATGAAAATACTCAATCAAATAAAAAGAATTGATTCTTTTCTAAATATACATATTACTTATAGAATAATGTTAGCAGTTCCGGTAAACGTTGACTCAGCCGAAAGAACTTTTTTGAAACTAAAATTGATTAATTTTATTTAAGATTAACAATGTCTCAAGAGAAATTGAATGGATTAGCTATATTATCAATTGAAAAGGAATTATTAAAACAAATCAATTATGAAACAGTAACTAATGACTTTGTATCTAAAAACGCTAGAAAAGTAGATTTTAAATAAAAGTATATATGATGAAAAAATAAAATATTAGGGGCCCTCTGTTAAGTTTCGCTTTAGGTCCCCAATTCTATTGAGTCTGCCTTGCAATATAAGACTGTTTTTATAAATAAAATTAATTTTAAATAATAAAATTTGAATACATATTTTTTTCTAAAAATATTGTCATTTTGACATTTTAAATAAATATTTTAAAGTGTTGTTGTTTTGACTAATTATGTTAGGTATTAATTATTATGACTTAATTGCTAATTTTCCCATAAATAAATAATGGTACGGTTTTCCTTTTAAATGAATTGATTATTAACTTTTGTCTTTTAAAGGGTTTGATTTTTATTTTTTATCCTTTAAAATTAAACTTATGTTTAGCAGGACATGCATTCTCTATAAAGGGATGGGGTATAACTTATGAGATATTATGATGTAAAAGCATAAACTTATGTTTTGTGAAAAATTATTTTATCTTAAGAGACAAAAATTAAAGATCAACAAAAAATAGAGGCGAAAGTGTAAATGACCCAAAAAGTACTTTAAGAAGAGGTTTTAAATTAGGGAAACTCACACAAATTTTACTAGTTTTTGAGCTAATTATTTAGATACATTCTAGTTTATAATATTACAAATCTTACCAATGTTGGTGTTTCTAGATACGTCCAGATACATATATCCAGAGGTAAAAAATATGTGTAATTTAATCTAAATACATTGTAACCAGGTGGATTCACATGTATTTGATATATATATATATATATATATATATAACAGATCGCTTCCCTCCCTCGCCTTCCTTCCATCTCGCTCGCCACTCTCCTTTGTGTATGATATCCCATGTACATGCAAATCATACCAGATACATGTATCTGACGTGTATCCAATGTGATTAGCACGTATTTGAGATACATGACTATCTCACTTGCTTCCTTTCCCATCTCACTCGCTTCTCTTCCTCTTTTAGTGTATTCGGTAATAAAAATACATGTATCTAAGTATATTTTCCTTATTATATGGTACACAACTCTTAATTAGTGATAAGATACATAATTATTTAAAGAAAAAGTATAGATAGAATAGTATATATATGGTATGAATGTATGTCTAATAAAATAATTTTCCTTTAAATTATATTAATATGGATTAAATTTGTTCTAGCCCAGACCCAAATAGCAAATCTGCACCTAATATAAGATGGGATCTCTTGAAATTTTGAAATGTTGTGTATGATATGAGGGTAAACAATACAAAGCCTACTAATTTAGGAGCAAATTACTTTTCTTTACGCAAAAATTTAATATTATAAATCTTATTAGAATTCAGATTTAGATGCATGTATATAGCGCGTCCAGATACATGTATCTTGTGATCAAATTTAAGTGTAATTTTTGTCAAATCCCATTCATAGGTGTAGCCTTTTCAGTACTACCCAATCTAATCTTTATTGCCTTCAAGAAATCAAAGTGTTCTGTCATGTAGTTAAAGAATCAAAATGATTTAGAACCTGTGGACTACCATGTTTCACTTTTCACACTTTAATGAGCTATGGTCTGAGATTCATTATTTTTCATTTCAGCTATGTTCATGCTTGTAATCAATGTGCATTCATTAGAGCTTTATTTATAGATTGACCTTCACCATTGTTTTCTTCTTGTTCTCTATGCTCATGTATATAGAGTGTTAAAACTATTTTGTGTTTCAATATGAATTTCTTTACTTTTATCAAGTTGAGTATTCTTTGATGCTAACTTTTCATTTGGTATATTCCATCCCTCCTTTTGAGTAGTTAATTGTTTTGACAGATGTATTTCAATTTGTTTTTGTGATGTAATGTTAGTTTGTTACTTAAGGAGTAGTATTATTGCTTAGATTAATTCTCATTTTATTTATTGAAGACAGATTAAAGAGTGAATATTTATTAAAAATATACCAACATTTCAAATAATTAAAAATAATAAATAAGAATGTGATTGTCAATATATATATTTTTTTTGTTGCAGGTAAACTAAAAATGACAAGTAAAATTATTCGGAGGAGTAAGAGTAAGTTGGAAAAAACGTCTAATTATACAATGAAAATTAAAATATTATTCTAAAATTTTGAAAAGATATTCTACCTACAATAACCGTATGTAGTAATTTTTTTTTCTCTCAAACTATGTCATTAATAAGTTATTTCTTCAAAATTAGCAATTTTCATTTGTCATTAATTAGCATGTCTTTGGTGTTCGTTTGCTTGATTTAATAAGGTGGGTAGTATTATATTTATGTCAATTGATTAAAAGTAAATGTTTTTCGAATATTTTGTAACAAGTGTAGTAAATGCTATTAAGTAGTAGTCCCTCGGTTTCTTTTTAATTCTCATGTATTTTAAAATATTTGTTCTAAAATAATTATCAATTTAAATAATTAAGAGATAATTTTTAAAATTTTGTTGTTTATATTAATTATTCTAGAATTAAGGGGTATGTAAATAGATAAAGATTAAAGAATTAAAAAAATATATATTAGTCAAACTACATTTTTATTAATTTTTTCTTAAGGTTTATAAAAACCTTTATCATGACAACTAAAAAGAATGGAAGAAAGTATAATAGTTAAGCCTCAATTTCAAGTAAATTTGAATTAATATTATGAAAATTTAAGGAGCATATTCACAATTTAAGATCATTTCAAATTCATATTATACAAAATAAAAAAAATAAAGTTCTCTATTTTCTTTTGACATATGATTTTTTTTCAGGCTTATTTTGGTTACTAAGATTATGAAAATAAATCCAGTATAAAAAATTATTTTACATTTTATTTGATCATATTTTTATTTTTAATATGTAATATCAATAAAATCTAACATCAAACTTATAATATAATTTGATACCACATTCAATATGAGAAAACAATCTTTAAATTAAGTAAAATCTGAATAAAACAAGTAACATAACAAAATTATATGAAAAAGTCTTTTACAACCTTCTCAAAGCAAAAATTGGACACACAAATTTATTTAATTTAAAGTCAAACAATTGGACACACAAATTTATTTAATTTAAAGTCTAACAGGCATTTCAAATCATACACGTTAGTATATCTTATTTTGCATTGAACCAAATAAACCACAAAGACTAAATAATCATTAAGCAATAAGCATTATATATAAAATGTAAATAAAATATGGTGCATATATTGTCCCACAGAACTGAACAGAGTACTGGTATTATATTATATCAACAACATAAGATGAGTTTAATAACATCAACAAAATAAATAAAAAAATAGAAGCAACCTTTTTTGGGTTTAACACTTCAATGTTAGACTTTTTCCTTCGTAGACATCTAAATTTTTAATTACTAGTATTACTTAGGTGTTCGATATAATTTACGGTTTTTTAGAGTTAGAATTAATAAAAGAAGGGTCTTGTCTTGATCTTAAATTTGGAATAAAACTCAAACCCTCAAAATGAAGCAAAATAATTGTTGCCCAAACCCCAATTGAGATACACTAAGAAATTGACAAATAAATAATACCACGATGCCGAGCTCAACGCGTAGAACAACTTCCGTCTAGGACTTAGGCCGAGAAAATCGATAATTTGAGTGATCTTAAACACTAGGCTTCTGAATTTATCAGGTTCTCCATCAAAATAATGAAGAAAAAACGAAGCAGATGATATATATAAAGTCCTACAGATGTGAAACCTATCTACGTGCCTTCTTGTGTGATCTCATGAAAATACAAATATCTTTCTATTCTGAAGTTGTATACGAGATGCACTAATTAGATTATGTTGAGTAAATTCTTTTATCTCAATAAACATTTTTTTCTTAAAATTAAGTGTATCCAATAAACAGTTAAAATAACAAAATTATATGTGAAAGCCTTTTACAACCTTCTCAAAACTAAAATTGGACACACAAATTTATTTAATTTAAAAGTCAAGCTGGCATTTCAAATCATACACGTCATAATATTCTATTTGTATTAAAACCAAACAAAGCACAAAGACTAAATAATTATGAACAATTACAGTGAAATGAATAAAATTTGTTTATCTTTAATATGATGTTGGATGGAAGTCTTGAAAAAAAAAAAAAAAAACTCCTAATAGGAAAGCTTCCCCGTAGACTTCACAAAATAGTTATATTACATTGTTTATCGTGTATATATCATTGTATATCACACATAAATTTTCGGTTAAAGGGGTTATTAATTTGATTATTACAATTGGAAATCCACCTCATGGTCCTGAAGGCATAAGAGAAAATAAAGCTTTGTGAGGTGACACTTGCCATTTCCTCCGAAACAGCATCCGGTGATTATGTCTTCACAATCACACTCTTTTACACACCTCAACTAACCCTTTTTTCATTCAATTTTGCTAGCATACTCAAACACCTAAACTAAAAATCACTCAATTTTGTACATCTTGTTAGCAGTAAAGAATACTACTCTGAAAAAGGGATGATCTTGAAAACTTATATTTTCATCATTTTCACTACTTTCCTTCACTGGTACACTCTATAAACTTTGATGTAGTAGTTTCTGCTCTTTATTTTCTAGCTAAATGGTAAATTTGAGAGATACCCATTTCATGGAATTTCAGAATTAGTTTAATTTCTTTGCTTTTTGGTTGTTATTATGTATGTGAGCTTGATGTTTATTAGCCAAGATTTGCTTATTTGATGCAAGTTTCAATCTTTTCCACTATTTACAGCTCTACAAGTGTCTCCATTGAAATGGTTTTCTTGGAACTTTAATATGGTAGTTTCTGGTAATTATTTTCTGCTCTTTATTTTCAAGCTTAATGATAAATTTGAGAGATACCCACGCATACAATTTCAGAATTAGTTTAGTTTCTTTGCTTTTTGATTGTTATGATGCATGTGAACTTGATGTTTATTAGCCAAGATTAGCTTATTTGATGCAAGTTTCAATCCTTTCCACTATTTACAGCTCTCCAAGTGTGTCAATTGAAATGGTTTTCTTTGAACTTTTCTATGGTAGTTTCTGGTAATTATTTTCTGGCAAAATCATTCGTTATAAGTTCTGATCCACTGGAGAAAGAAAACCCACATGTAATTTTGATAAAACTAAAAATTCTGATGCATTTCGGGTCTGGATTCGTTGGCCTCTTTGCTTAAAGTGTGCAAGTTCTAATCTTTTGAGCATTACTGTTATTTATCACCATGGTGGCATCTGTTAGACTGTTAGAGAGTTAGGACCATATCAACAAGATTGGGGACCTAAAGTTAAATTCTAGGGAACATTTACGGAACATATACTATATCCATTGCTTTAGTGGCCTTAGGGTCGAGCCGGGGTGGTAGAAGAAGTTTTTGGCTTAAAGAGTTGGGCCATTGTTGAGTTTCAAATGTTTTCTCTTAGATAATGAATTGCAATGTATTGTTGAAGATATGTCTATTTTATGATCAAAGTGTGATATATTTGAGTATTATTCGGGTCATAACCACAGGGAAACCTCAGAAACTAAATCTCAGGGCGATATTGGACAAGCCAGCTTGCCACCTAGGGGTTGGAACTCCTATGACTCATTTTGTTGGACTATCACCGAGGAAGAGTTTCTTCAGAATGCAGAACTTGTAGCACAACGATTAAAACCTCATGGTTATGAGGTAATAGTTTCACAAAAAACATAACAATAGGCTTTAATGGTGTGTTTGTTATGATGGAAAATGACTTCTCTGTTTTCCGGTGTTTGGTTACAAGAAAATGCTTTCCATCTAAAGGGGGAAATTTGAATTTCCTAACTTATGGACATAAGTAGTTTCCTTATAACTGTAACTTCATATTATTAATTTTGAGTACTCACAAGTTTCATCAAAACAACCTTTGTAGTTTGCTAATATTATTATGAATCTCTAATACATAATTATTTTCGAAAATTATTTCCCGTTCACCATCAAACACTAGAAATCATTTTCCATAGAAATGAATTTCATCATACTAAACACTCCGTAAAATGAGAAATCCGTAGAATTTAGATTCTTTTACTATTCTGACATGTTTTTGCTTTCATCTCTAAACTGTCTACTTTTGGATTCTGTGCAGTATGTTGTGGTGGACTTTCTTTGGTATAGGAAGAAAACAATAGGTGCTTATACTGATTCTTATGGTTTTGATGTCTTTGATGAGTGGGGAAGGATGGTTCCTGACCCTGGAAGATGGCCTTCCTCTCAAGGTGGAAAAGGGTTTTCTGAAGTTGCCGGGAAAGTTCATAGCATGGGTCTGAAATTTGGGATTCATGTAATGAGAGGTTTAAGTCTACAAGCATTCAATGCTAACACCCTCATACTGGATACCACTACGGTATTGTTCTTTATCCAGAATCAACTCAACTTTCTGCTTTCATTTATAGATGTAAATATTGGTATATCCAGTCCAATTTCATTAGACTGGAAATGCAGCTTCTTGGGCAAGTTCATACCCATTTTTTATCTAAGTGTGTTGACGTTAGTTGATAAAGTTCATCTTATAAGCTCTTATACATAGTAGTAGCTATGACAAATGTTTGACTTGTTGGTGATACATCCAACAGGGCAAAGCTTATGAGGAGGCTGGTCGACAATGGCGTGCACAAGACATTGGAATTAAGGAGAGGACTTGTGCATGGATGAAAAATGGTTTCATGAGTGTGAATACCAAGTTGGGAGCTGGAAGAGCATTCCTTAGGTCGCTCTATCAACAATATGCTGACTGGGGTGTTGATTTTGGTAAGACATATTTGTTACTCAAGACAATTATTGGGAGATATATTTCCATGGGTTATGATGATTCAGCTGACGATTTGACGTGTTCAAAAGTCTGATTTTCATGTGAAATCATAACATGGGAAATTAACTTTAATGGCATAAACTCAATGATTCTGCTTTCTAGGAAAACTTCTTTAAGAAGCAGGACTAATCCCTGTCTGGATCGTCCAAGCTAAAAATCCCAAATCACTTTTAACTGTTGAATTTTTTGTGCTTTATCTTAAAGGAATTTTCTGTTTTTTCTTCTTCAGTGAAACTTGACTGTGTATTCGGTGATGACTTGGATTTAGATGAGATAATCGTTGTTTCCGAGGTAAGGTTGTTAACTTTTTTCTGCTTAACTCACTGCATCTTTCCCTTTTTAATTGATCTATGACATGATTTTACTTTCTGAAAGGACGAACAAGTAAACATAATAGCTGAAAGATTTGTGTTTGGATCCATACTTCATCTAACAATGGCAAGTGATAACAATGTACTTATCTGTAGGTATTGAATGAGCTTAGCCGACCTATCATATATTCCTTGTCCCCTGGAACTAATGCAAAACCAATCATAGCGAAGGAAGTTAGTGGGTTGGTCAATATGTATCGAGTAACTGGGGATGACTGGGATACTTGGGAAGATGTCTCTGCTCACTTCAATGTTGCGAGGTAAATTATGCTACCTGTTCTAATAATTTGTCAGGATTTTCTCATTTTTTCTAAGCTTGCTGCCAAAAGTTTATTATCACATTGTGTATTGTGATTGCTCATCTATCTCGTAGATATGTCATATATTTGACGGAAGTTCCTTGAGCTTCTAAGTTAAGCAGTATGGTCAATGTTCTAACAATCAGATTATGTTTCAGCTCAAATTTTATTTTCTGGTTTGTTCTTTGTCCGTGACACCATTTTGTTATTTACCTGTTGACATAGATTTCTCCTTACTCTTGTGCCAGGGATTTCACTGCTGCTAACTTAGTAGGAGTCAAGGGCCTGAAGGGGAAATCGTGGCCTGACTTAGATATGCTACCACTTGGATGGCTAACAGAAGCAGGTGATGGATTGTTTTTATTCTATGTTTGTTAAACTATAAAATAATATTTTCATTTCAGAAAGGATTTTGTATAAGTTTGCCAAAGATACATACTTGTTTGATGCATATTCATCCTCATCAGAGACTATTTATTGAAGTGCACTAGCATAGCTCACTTGGTTAGGATTTAACATCAACCAAATTTGGTTACTATGATTCTCCTCCGACACAGAATTATGTTCTCCTCTTGGGCAAAACAAGGAGGAAAATCCGGCACGAAATATTATACTCCGTTTTGGTGCAGGTTCAAATGATGGTCCACACAGATATTGCAGGCTTGATCTGGATGAGCAACGTACTCAGGTAATTTTTTTGCAGTGGTTCTGGTTCTGCAAATATGACATAGCTCAAGTTATCGATTTGTATTCTATGGATCTTCTGGCAGGTGACTCTATGGTCCATGGTCAGGTCCCCTCTCATCTTTGGTGGAGATATGAGAAAGCTTGATGATGCTACATTCAGTCTTCTTACGAATCCTACTCTGTTGGAGATTAACTGGTTTAGCTCTAACAACATGGAGGCATGTGAATAAATTTAAATTGACTCAACTTTTGGATTCACTTAGGCATACAGTTCAATCCTAAGCTGATATTTTCAAATGCAGTTTCATTACGTGACAGGCTCCTTAAGTTCATCTGGAAAACATAGCTTGAGTAACCATACTGAGGATAAAGAAAATATAAATGTGTTGGAGACGAGAGTTTTGGCTTTAAGGAGCTGCAAAGATGTAAAGGCAAATGGCTGGTCTACTAAAATTCTTGACAATAATGTAGAGAACGTGTGCTGGGAAGAGAACTCAAATAAACGCAAGGCACCTTTTTGTCTAAACAAGAGAGAAGCACTTTCAGCATCGTAAATATCTTCAACTTCCTCTGATATATCGAATTCGATAGTGATTTTGTTTATGCTATATTTGTCGATCTTCCTGGCTCATGATAAAGTTGTTCTTCATGCAGAGAAGGGGAGATGGTATATCAGCACCAAAATCTTGGGAGACTTCACTTATTGGTAACAGAGAGAACAGAACTTTGTTTTGGTGCATCTTCAAATAGAAAGCTTACAGCTAACGAGATCAGCAGAGGTTCATTTTCACGGTGCAGATCACATGCCAACCAGGTAATTCAGTTTGAATTTTGAGACGTATGGCCTATTCTATTAGCAGCAGTTCATGCCACAAGCAGTTCTGTGCTTTCTTTGAATAAATGGAGACTCTTGTAGTTTCATCTAAATTTGCTGCTGATTTTGCATAACAGATGTGGGAGAACTACAATGGAACCCTCATGAATAGTTATTCCGGTCTTTGTGCTATCATAGATTTTGTCAGAGGTTTTTTTTTTCCATCTGGAAAACTTGCCTACACCGCACTGATTTATGTCCAACTTAGAGATTGATACCTACTACTATGTACTGATTCTTTTTTCATGCAGTTTCTTCTGGTGGAATTAGGTCCTGGCTTGCAACTGGAAGGAGAGGTATAGTTTCTCAAATGAAAAATTTATTCCATAGAGAGACAACAGATATCACTAACTCTAAAGGAGAATGTCTTTAATGGATGATAGTGAAATATATACATACATTTTTGTTAAGTTTTTGCGAGTCTGAATAAAGGGATATAGTTAGGGAAGTTTTCAGTAATTAGCCTAAAGTTAAGGAGATGCAAGTAAGTTTCTATGCTTGTAACTTAAACAAATATCTAAGATTGAAATAATAGGCACCGAGGGAGTAAGAAAATTTGAAATAAGACCACTGTCTTGCGTTATAAGATACGAGCTAATTGTCTAGAAACTTGGTCTATGGTATGTGGTTCCTTAGCATTGAGCAATTCCTAAAGCTATAAAATGGAAGCTAAGTGAGTCCACTGTAATCCTACATGTATTATAGATCATTGCAAATGTCGCTATATGCAGTATGCACATCAGCGCCTGCGAGTACAGTTTGCAGATCAATTATTAGATGGTTTTAAGTTGTATTTACATTATCTGTGCAGTTGAACCAATAATAGCAAGCTATTTCTCAGGTTACAATATTGGGCTTGCTATGAATAGTTAAGACAATATAAAGAGTTTTTACATTATCTGTGCAGTTGAACCAATAATAGCAAAGCTATTTCTCAGGCTACCATATTGGGCTTGCTATGAATAGTTAAGACAATATAAAGAGTTTTTACATTATCTGTGCAGTTGAACCAATGATAGCAGGCTATTTCTCAGTTAACCGTATTAGACTCGCTATGAATAGTTACATGTAAAAAGACTTCAGCACACTGTCGGTGTGTGGAATTTAACCCTTGTTAGATTATGGCAATCTGATATCAGTACACCGTTCGATACATTTTCAGGAGAGATCTACTTGGCTTTCTTCAATTTGAACAACCAGGTGACAAAAATGTCAGCAAAGATATCAGACATAACCAACGCGATTCATGCTACAAGTTCAAAGTGCTCAGGCACAGAAGTGTGGAGTGGCACAAATCTTGGAGCCATAAAGGATTCGATATCTATGTCGGTAAACGCTCATGGATGTGCATTGTTTGTCTTGAACTGCACATAATGTTGAATGCAACAAAGGAAGTTATACATCAGGTCCACATTGTATATTCATCTTTTGTACAACTTCTGTTGAATCCCTTTACTGAAATGAAATACCACTATCCTTGTGTCTTATCATTCCTGTTAACCTATCATATCATTAAGAGTTGGGATAGGGGACTTTTCATTGTCTCCTTCCTTTTTATATCGGGATTTGTTGCACTTGAGCCACAGGATTTTTAGGAAATAGTACCTCCACAAGGTAATGGTAAGCTCCGCGTGGAATTTCACTGAATATGTTGTTGTTGTTGAAGGTAAAGAATCAAGATAAGCTGCAGAAGAACCTTTTATTCTTATTGCTGGAATGGAAATAAATATACATGATGGTCTAACTATTTCCTAAGCTAACTCCACAAAATGGGGAGATAATCCTAAGCCTAAACACTATTAGAGACCTAGTCAAAATAGAAGAGCAGCAGTAAACTAATAGTAAAACTCAACAGTAACTAATGACTAATAATACAGTAAATAACTAATTCTATCTAACAGTTGTACAAAGCAACTTATGCGCTAATATGCCTCCTTAGACCTAATATGCCTCCTTAGACCTAGTCAAAATAGAAGAGCAGCAGTAAACTAATAGTAAAACTCAACAGTAACTAATGACTAATAATACAGTAAATAACTAATTCTATCTAACAACTGTACAAAGCAACTTATGCGCTAATATGCCTCCTTCAAGGTAGGCAGTGTGCAACAACACCTAGCTTGAACATGTGTCTGTTGAAGGCTGATTTGGAAAGGGCCTTCATTAGAGTATCTGCAAATTGGTCTGCGGATTGTATATGGACAACTTGAACTTGCTTGAGCTGAATCTGATTGCGCACAAAATGAAAATCCACCGCAATGTGTTTCATGCGACTGTGAAAAACAGGATTTGCACATAAATACGTCGCACTAACATTATCACAGTAGATAGTTGGGACTTTTTGAAATTTAAGTCGCAATTCTGCGAGAAGATTTGTGACCCAGTTTGTTTCCGCAAGAGCAGTTGCAACTGCCCGATATTCAGCTTCAGTGGAAGAACGAGCAATCGTTCTTTGCTTTTTGGAGGACCAACTCACAGGATTTTGGCCAATAAACAGAACGTATTCAGTAGTAGAAGCTCGATCATTGATGTCTCCAGCCCAATCCGCATAATAGTACATATGTAAAGAGAAATCATTATGGTGCATCAACCGTAAACCAAGATGAGCAGTCCCTTGAAGATACCTTAGTACCCGTTTGACAGCTTTCCAGTGGATCTCGGAGGGAGTTTGCATAAATTGTGACAATTTGTTTACTGCAAAACAAATGTATGGACGAGTGAAAGACAAATATTGGAGCTTCCCTATCACCCTCCTGTATCTGGTTGCATCAGCTAATAATCCACCATTATTGACCTTGAGTACTTCAGTAGTACTCATTGAAGTTTTAGCAGGTTTACAATCAGCCATGTTCTCCTCACGCAATAAATCACGTGTATAGGTACTCTGAGTCATAATAATACCATCCACACTTATAATGACTTAAATACGTAAAAAGTAGGTGAGAGCTTCAAGATCTTTAATAGAAAACCTCGCTGCAAGGGAAGAAATAACTTGATTAACAACTGAAGTATTGCTGCCAGTAACAATAATGTCATCCACATATACCAGTAGGTACACTGTGGCATGAGAATGATGACGAACAAATAGGGAGCTGTCATACTAAGATTTTATGAAGCCTAACATGAGCAAATGATTCTTGAGTTCATTGTACCATGCTCGAGGAGCTTGTTTGAATCCATAAATAGCTTTATGAAGACGACAAATATGGGTTGGACAAGTCTTGTCGTCAAATCCCTGAGGTTGTTCCATATAAACCTCTTCATCCAAACGTCCTTGAAGAAATGCATTATTAATGTCAATTTGACGCAAAGGCCAATCAAATTTGATTGCAATGGAGAGGACCACACGAATAGTAGTTGGTTTGACTACTGGCTAAACGTGTCATGAAAATCAACACCGGGACGTTGGGTAAATCCCTTTGTGACCAATCTGGCTTTATAACGATCAATAGAACCATCAACCTTTCGCTTTATTTTGTACAACCATTTACAAGCAATGACATTTTTAGACGGATCAGGAGGTACTAATTCCCACGTGTGATTTTTACGCAGTGCATCAAACTCAGCTTGCATAGCATTCTGCCACTCTATGTGTTTGCTTGCTTGGTTGAAGGTGCTGGGAGTGAATATAGGTGGGAGGTGAGCCATGTAATCAAAATTTGGTTTTGGTTTATGGATATTGTGATGTGAGCGGGTAACGACTCGATTTGGAGGCAAAGGGGAAGGGTGTGGTTCGGGCAAGGTTGGGGCAGAGGTGTTCGTTGTTGCCGCTGAAGTGGAGCGACGAGAGTACACGAACCGAATAGGAGGTTTTGGTGATGGTGGATGGGATGTTGATGGTAGTTGAGTTGATGGAAAGGGTATTGGAATGGAAGTTCTCTCGACAAGGATGGAAAACGGCAGAGGATAAGATTGGGCATCAGGAAAAAAAGAAAGTGGAGGAGAAAAAGTAGGAAAAGTACCTGGTATCGCAGACTTTATTGGAGCGCAGCCGATGAGACAGTATCATGCGTGTGCCGGATGGTATCTGCATTGGTCAGAATGATAGGAGGCGGTAAATTTGTACAAGGCACTTGAGAAATCATAGCAGAGATGTCCCGGTTAGGTATAACCAAGTCTTGAAACATGAGGAAAGCTTTGAAAACATATTCTGGAAAGGAAAAATACTTTCAAAAAATTTGACATCACGAGACAAGTATATTTTGGATCAAAACATTGACGTTGAAAAGTTTTGGTTGCCAAGTAATTTGATAGGCAATTGGGATGCCGGATTAAATTGAACGATTGTCACTCCGATGTTTGTATCTGCGGTGACAGCTTGAGAAGTGTCGCTCATTTGTGGAGGGTGGGAGAGAAAAAAAATATAGGATCTTACTCGTTAGAGTTTATATTCACTTTGATACCATAAAGAATCAAGATAAGCTGCAGAAGAACTTTTTATTCTTATTGTTGGAATGGAAATAAATATACTCGATGATCTAACTATTTCCTAAGCTAACTCCACAAAATGGGGAGATAATCCTAAGTCTAAACACTGTTAGAGACCTAGTCAAAATAGAAGAGCAACAATAAACTAATAGTAAAACTCAACAGTAACTAATGACTAATAAAACAATAATTAACTAATTCTATCTAACAGCTGTACAAAGCAACTTATGCGCTGATAGAAGGGACAACAGTCTTTTCATTTAGTTCATCTCCGATCCCCCGTAGGGAGAGGTATACAACCAATGGATAGTTGCCTTCCCTCTCCTTTGAGATCGATAACGTCCACTCGTGGAGCGCTTTGCCTTTTCAGTAGAGTAGCAAGCATTAATGATCTCGTATATGGAGAAAGAGATTGTAGATGTTAGTATATTAATCTATTTCATTAAATTTAAGTCTATAAAAAAGAGATAAAAGTTAAATCTATAAAAAAAGAGATTGTTAATTAGTAAATTAATTTATTCATTGATAGGACATTTTGTCTCTATGCCAAAAAGTCAAATCTAACAAAATGTGGATTTATTAGACTAGATCTTGTGCAAGTTGGTACCCTATCTGTCTATATGAGAAAATCACAATTTAGTCTTACGTACTAACACAAAAATCATGATTTTAAATCTTAATATTTCGACGGATAATAATTTTTCGCTTTGTATTTTATTTTTAATCTTATAAATATAGACAGACCTAAACTCGATTCGATCCAACCTAGTTTTTGAAAAATGTAATTAATATAAATTAGAAAGCTTTATATTTGTCTTACTCATCCAAAAGTTTAGTTTTTCAATAATTGTAACGCTTGTGTTAGTAGTTTTGTTGGTTGACTGTTCGAACTTTCACCTTGTAATTCCCTTTTTCATTTTCCTTTCCCCTACCTCCCTCCAACTTTAAAAAATCGTTAATTTAATTTTTTTAAGGATATAATATGAGACCATTTATGAGATGTATCCCTATTTTTGATGAATTGACATATAAACAATGTGTTTGACTGATAATTGGTAATTAGAGGGGTTGAATGTGATGATGCATGAAGAAAGAACTTTAATTTGTATTATTAGTGCAATATATTTTTTATTTGTTAGAAAAGAGTTTGGAGGGTCTCACTCATTCATAGGTCCACATGAAATTGTATGCAATGACGTAATCCCCACAATATATATCCAAAGGGACCAAAAAGTTTGAATATGATTTGATGAATTGAAGGACAAAAATAATTTTGGGATATTCTAAACTTTCTTTTTCAAGTGGAAAAATATATCATTACTTGACCAAACTCAATTTTTACAATAAAGTTTAGTATAATTCAGTTAAGGGATAAAAGAGATTTTATTTATGGGCAGACAATATTTTGTATTTAGTCAAATTATAAATTACGGGAATCGTTTGATTAGTGAGATATTGAGATAGATAAAATTATTATCCTTAATTTATCGATCAAACGATCGCCTTAATTCCTGCTGCCTTCTTTTACTTTTCGCTAGTTCCTCTATGAACCATTTTCTTTTAACACAATATTAATGAATTTTTTTATTTTTTTTTAAAAAACACACATGATAGCTAAGCATTAGTTCCAAACTAAAAGGATATATTTTGACTATATGAATTCTTTATATTTGTTTCATTTTATTTGAGTTCTCTTATATTATCACTTTTTAAAGGTACTCTCTAATACTAGAGTTCTTTAATATATTTTTTTGAGCAACATGATTCTAAAATCTTAATTTCAATTTGTTGATATGTTAACATAGATTCTTTGCCTCGACTAGTAGAGTGCAATATTTTCTTTATATATATATTAAAGTGAAAATAGTTTTGAATAGGTTGATGAATGATACAGTGATACGTAATAAGAGTGATCGGTCAAAGCGGTCCAATAAAGATATAATAGGGTTGAATAACATTTTTGAGATAAGACTAGTAAGAGAGAAACTCAGCTCGAAAAAGATCCGAAGTTGATATCGTTGTGATCGGTATTATGCTGATAAATACCATCTACCAATATATTATTTTACTTCTTATTGATCTTTTAATTCATTTACCATTCAATCGTTGTCATGATAATTAAATCAATTTAATTCACATGTTCTTAAATTAAATTTAAAATTTAACTGTATCATATCATTTTACACGTAAACACCATATTTACACCATATGTGTGTGTATGTGGAAATAGGAATAATACAAAGAAGCATAATTAAATTGAGGAACTGTTGATCTCTAGAGGAAGGTAGAGAAAGTTGCAATCTTAGCTTTGTTTTGAAGCAAAAGAAAACTCCTCAAACTCGATATAGACTTGGTACTCTTTTTATTGGTTCATATTAATTGCCAAAAAAGCACAATTTTTTTTTAAAATACTTTTCTTAATCTTGTAAGATTCTTGGAGAATTCAAAGTTAATTTTGCTAATAATCAATCTTGTTTGCTTGCACGGATTGTATAGTGTCATTTTGTCCATCAATTGTTATTCACTTGCTTTTTCTACGTGTTGCATTGACAATAAGATTTCTTGCTAAATTGTAACATGTTCTCAATTGTTTTATCCAATTTTTAGGTGCTAGCATTTTGGGAATATTTGGTTGAAGTTGGAAAAAAATAATTAATTTTGTCAAAACATAGGATATATGTAAATCTTTATCTTTCTTTTTTGAAGTTTTGTGATTGGAAAATTATTTTAACTTCAACTTCAAAGCTTCCTTCATCCCCTCTTATGTGTTGTAGTTGGATTGAACCCAAAATTTAAGAAAGATGAGAAGATTTTCCAATAGTCCAAAACTATATTTATCTTTGAAATAAATGAGGTTTTAAATAGAGAAGTATATTTTTTGTGCATCTTTTGTCAAATAAATGAAACTCAACATAGATAAAGTGTTGATAATGTCATTAAATATTTGCAAATTTTTTTATTTTTTTAAAATTGGCTAAAAAGTGTTATATAAATCGAAGGAATACCTTTTTTTTTCCTTTTTCAATTTCAACCAAAAACTATTTGGCTACTATATTTCACTCCTTGATTTCAAGTTCAGGTTATTATAATAATAGACCAAATTATAAAACAAATATACTTATTAACTTTTAATATAATACCAAATTGAAGTTAGAAAATCTTAAGAAATTGAAATTAAAAAAACTTAAAAATGAGAATGGGGAGTCCCACATAAAAATATATTTCCACTTTTGGCGCCTTATTTACATTTTGTATATTTATTTTTTTTGGAATGAAATCTCCAACCACCTTGGGATTATAAAACTATAAAATGCCACTGCACCCTATTTCTCTTGTTCTTCATCATTTTTTTTCATTTTCCTTTTATACTTTTTCTACCTGAAATGAAATCTCCCGCAGTTCAAGGATCTTCTTCTCGTTTTTATCTCTGATTCTCCAACTTCTAACTGTCACAAATCTTGTATTTCAATTCTTTACCCTTTTTTCTCTCCAATTTTCTTCATCTTTAACCAAACATGGACTCTTCTTCTAATCTCAATTTCCCATTCACAATTTCATATACACCCACTAAGTTAAATCCTCAATTCTGTCCCAAAAAACCAATCTTTTTCACTTTTGTGAATTACCCATCTTCTTTCTTGACGATTTCATCGACACCCACCAAGCCAAATCCTCAATATTGTAGTAAAAATCCAATCTTTTTCACTTCTATGCAATGTTCTAGAAATAAGAGACTTGGGCAGTCTTCAGTTTCTTGCTTGATTATGGAAGAAGCGCCAATGGAGGAGAGGTTAAGTGTTGTTGACAAAGTTCATAGTTTATCTTTGGAATTTAGGTCCTTATCAGAACCAATTGATAGAGTGAAAAGATTATTACACTATGCAAGTATTCTCCCTCCATTGTGCGAGTCAGCTAGGGTTCAGGAAAATCGAGTTTTGGGTTGTACAACACAGGTGTGGTTAGAGGCGAAGATGGATATTAGGGGTTCTATGAAGTTTAGTGTAGATAGTGATTCAGAAATTACTAAAGGGTTTTGCTCTTGCTTGATGTGGGTGTTTGATGGGGCAGAACCAGAGGAAATTCTAAGTGTTACAGCAGAGGATTTGGGAGATATGAATGTGGGGCTGCCTAAAAAAGGTCGTTCAAGAGTTAATACTTGGCATAATGTGTTGTTCAGTATGCAGAATAGGACTAAAGATTGTGTTCAAGAGAGGAAGAGAGCTTTGTCTTTGGAAGATCTTCATTCTTTAGTCATTAGACCTCATGAACATGTTGGTGGGCCTAGTGCCAATGGAAGTTACTTGGGATCTGAGGTTGGTGTTAAGTAGCACTTTTTTTTATGTCATAAATAAACAAACATTAAAACTTGGTCTCAGCTAGCAAGTAATCCCTCCAACTTTGAGTATGCAGTCTAGACCCCTCAACTCGTCTCGTAGTTGAACACTCCAACTTATAAAATGATCATCTAAACAACTCCCACCAAATTTATGTGACATGTCATCATCGGTGTCCATGAGACACAACATGGACAAGTTGAAGTGTTTAGTTGCCAATTGAGACCAAATTGAGGTGTTTTGATGTGCACTCTCAAAGTTGAGAGTGCTTACTTGCCAGTGGAGTTCAAGTTTGAATGTATGTTAATGTATAATGCTTTATTTTTTATTGTCATTTTATTGGTTTGTTTATGTTTTTGGGTGAATGTAGTACATCATGATCATGGGAAGATCCAAAGGGATCTTTTGATTCTGCTTTTAAAGAAATCAATTTAGTACTTATAATGATGGATGCCATGAGATCAGACTTTGTTCTTTTGTAGTTGGAATAGTAGTGAACTAATTATTTTTCTTATTCTGGATATTATATGTTGTAAGTTAGTATAAACTATTATGTGGAAGTTCCACCAACCACCACTTTCCAAGAAAAATGATTTTTTTTAAAAAAAGATTAAAATAGAAAAGGAGAACACCAACAGTTTGTTCTTTAATCCATTGTTCAAGCAAAAGCAAATATTTATGCTTAGAAGGAAGTCATTATTAGTTTCATGGTTTGGGCCTGAAAAGCTAACATGAAGTAGACTGCTTAAATATCCACATGTTTGTACTAGTTGAGGTAGGGTCAGTTGGCGCTTTTTATGGTGTTGAGGAACAGAACTATTCTGGATATGGCACATTCTATGATGAGAGGAAACACCTTGTAAACTGCACAGTAGAAATTCTTTTGGTTCCAAATATCTAATTTGTTGAGTTGGCCTAGGGCAGTATTCATAGAGCTAGGATATGTATCTATCACTTCGTTTTGAATTCTTTTTAAGCTTGTAAGCAGGTTTTATGGCTTTTGGAGCATTCAAGACTTGGTTAATTATAATTATTGAACACCTTATCTATTTATTTTTGGTTAAAAGGATAATAAATTATTAATATTAAGGAGATCTATCATAAGAAGTTAAGAACTACTACTACAAATACATTTCATATTGACCAAGAGGAGAGTGGAAATCACAGTGTTTTCTTTACATGCCTGTATGTGTTTGGAACTACGACAAGCGACTACTCTTCAGTCCAGAACAAGTTGAGGTCAGCTATCCAATATGTTTTAGAAAGAAAACAAGGATGTTAGGTTGCAAGGCCACAATTATCCCAATAGAAGAAAAACCGCAAAAAACACTCAGGTAAATTAGTTTGGACAAGATTTTGTGATTAACTCAACATTCTGATTCACTTTCATTCTACTAAAGTTTAAGAAAGGTTCTTTTAGGAATTACTTTTAAAACGCCTTGTAGGTGAGGTTATAAAGAATTAATATGTAAAAACGCTTGAATGGAAGTATCAATTTGACCTCACTATTTATTAGATTACTGAGGGACATATATGTAATGTTCTGGTTAGAAATCCTTTTGGACTTGTCCCATTCATGTAGAATGATTCCAAAGTCAGATTCTGTTATTAAGATCGCTTCATAGAAAAGGCTTTTCTGCTTATTTTTCCTTCAATTAATTATGATATGCTGCATTTTCCTTGTCATTTCGTAGTTGAAGCAAAATTAACAGGTGGGAAAAGAAATATCGTTTTCTTTGATCTGTTCCAGTCTCATCATCGTTTATTGCATCACGTGTACGGGGTTCTGCTTCAACTATTTTCAGTATAGAACCTCTGACATTTGAACTTGTGGATATAAGACAACTAAAGATAAGGGCATCGAGCTCATTTTCATCATCGATGAGAACTTCAATAATATTTTGGTATCTCTTGTCTAGTTAGTTAGTTAGTTAGAACACGATTTTTAACTGAGGTCAGAGAAATTTGTGTTCCTTGCTCCTCAGTCTTCAGACTATAGCGAACAATTAAAAGATTGAGCGAACATGAATGAAAATGTTCTTGCTTTTGTTTTAAGATACAAAGTCAAACAGAGTTTATGTATCAGAAACTCATTCCCATGTCGAGATCTTACTGAAGCTGTTAGGAAAGGTATCTCATTATCCCATTTATTTGATATTTACTACTGGTATATATTGGTTGCCAAAGTAAATAAGGTGTCAAAGCATGTGTGACCTCTAATAGAACCCTTTGCTCATAAATTATTATTATTATTATTATTTGCAATTTATGCCTGTCCCTGAAATGTATATCTTTAAATTCTGGTATTATTCTGTTGCTTGCAGCCTAAGTGCAGTTTCGAAGTCAAATGATTCTCAGCCAAGCTTTGTCCCATGGTTGGATGAATCTGCTAAAGTTTCACCATCTTCTTCTTTTGTTACTGATAAGGCTTTTGCTCTCCACTTTGCACCCGAGGCAACTTCCTCCTCATTCTTTATCCTTGCTTTTCACAGGTAGAAATCTTATTCTTATCTTTTTGTTTTAGCACGTTGCGACTGATACTCCATATTGCAAACCTTACAAACTAACATGTACATTGCAGACCTTACAACTAACATGCCATTCTAAATACAATTCTATGTACATGTTGCATAGAAGTGAATTCACTGGGGCAATAAAGCAGATGATTGTTGATATAATTTTTGTACTGAGTTGCCTCTTTCAAGGCATTCATTGAAGATGAGCCATGGACTTTTCCCTGTGGCATAAGTTGTTGATGTAATCTTTGTTGTATTTTGTATTAGCAACCTACTAGTTTTTTTCGATGCAAGACAAATAGTTCTCAAATGTTGTTTATATCTTTTGGAAGAGAAATTTCCAAATGAGTATTCTCTATTTTCAAATTCATACATTGGAGTGATACTGATTTAACCCTTACACTTTTGAATCTAGGAAGGGAGGGATTGTTTTGTAAAGACTATGAGTAAGTTGGGAGAAAATCATTTTTTCAATACCTAAAGAAAAGTGAAATTTTTAGTTACTCTATGGTGATGTTGTAGTCGATTGTGAACTCATATCATGTTATTTACAAAGAGATGAGAAAATTGTGGAAAATCGAACAACCATACAATATTTCTTGTAAGTGTCTATCCCAAAAAGAGTGAACTTGGGAAGAACCATGTTCTTCAACTATTCATATGAATTGAAACCTTATAGAGGTTTTTGAGTGGTATTAGCTAAAGTAAAGGATTCAACTTAATATGTATGTACTTTGATTTAACTATTAGAAAATGTTTACCCGTATTTAACTTTTAAATAATTTGATTATGTAATATTCATACTGTCACCACTGCACATAACTTAAATCATAAGTTAAAATCTGTGATGTAACTAGTTTATTAGGTCTCCACTTCATATCATTTGATGGAAACCCCACACCCAATATGAAATGTTGCCTTGTTGGATAAAAAAGGAGGGGTGCACTGAAAAGGAAAGATTTGATTGTTTTTCTTCCCACAAACTAAAGCTACGATTATCAGAGCTAAGAAGTCAAAACTTTCTTTTTGTACCTCACCTTATATTGAATTTCAAACATATAAAATTTATTTACTCGCATTGAATGTAATTTGCATCAACAAGACAAATAATTCTTACACTCTCATTCATCTGCTCCAAGCTTATAATCAAAATGGATCATAATTATTAACTTTTGCTCATATAACATATAATTTCAAAATTAGGTCACTTTTCCTATTTTTCTTCTTCTACCCAACCGTCTCTTGATTGTTAGTTGACAAACTTGGTTAATAAGTATATTTGAAGCTCAAATAGTGGTTGTAGTATTGGTTTAAGATTTGGGTAGTGAAAATCGTATTAAAAAATAACCCATCGTTATTGAACAAACTTGAAAATGTGGGTTTGAATTTGGTTTTTATGAGAATTTTTGAGTGACTACTATTTAGATTTATCGAAAATATCCTAAGGTGTTTGTCCACAAAATTTAAAGTCACAAAAGTCACTAGCTAGAGATTTGTGTTGATTTTGAACAAAAATTACAATAGAAAATTGTAGAAAAATTAAAGTTTGTTATAATAACTAGCGGTGAATTATACTTTTACGTTTACTGCCAATCTTTTGGATTGTGTATACACTTAAAGCAAGAGCCGTCAACCATTGGATCAGCCTTGCCTAGACCGTGATTTGATAAGGCTGGGCTAAGATTTTTGGAGTCCATTTAAGAAAATGACTTTTTAGCCCGACCTGAAAAAGCTTGTTGGTTTGTTGGGCTTGAGAAATATGAGTAGGCCCGGTTCGTGGGTCAAATAAAAATAATTTTAAAACAAATAAAAAGATAGAGTATTAAAAATAACAAGAGTCCAAACTAATTTTTTTTAAAGTTTTAAATATTAAAATTTAAATACAAATTATGTTTATTAAATATGTACTACATAAAATAGAAATTCCCTATAATTTTATTTGTGAATTTGTTTAACAAGTAGTAGCACTAACACCATGTAATATCGTCTTATCGATATCTATGATAATATTTTTAAATTATAATTTGATTTAAAAAAATTATAAAAATATACTTTTTTTAAGGAAAAACTACCTATATAGACATACTATACTATCATATATACATATTTTATCTCTACTTTAAAAATATTACATAGAGTACCACTTTTTAATAAATATACCATATATTTTAGAAAATTAAATCAGATACACAATTCCTTAAAAAATGATAGTAAATAATTATCTTAAAATTACATCTCCTTAATTAGTGGGACATTAATAATTCAAATTAATTTTATCTCTCTTCAATTCAACCGCTTTCCTCCCCAATCCCAAAACATTTGTATCATATTCATACTATCCC
>JAJOOS010006192.1:0-74536 GCA_029582725.1 Solanum chiquidenum | reverse complement strand
ATAGTGATTTGAAATGGAAAAATGAGCCATGGCAAATAATGTCAAGGTATTTAGATTCAGTATGTTATACTACATCCACTTATAAATACAGGATGAACTACGAGATAATATTATCTCATACAGGGTCATGCGAATTCCAACATTTCTACCCAGCAAATACAAGAAAAGTTTATAACTTTTCCAAGTTCATCATAAAGAAGATTATAACCCCAGAAGAATGGGGAATGAGTCCTCTAAAGGAATTGGATTATATCCACCCAGAGCAAAAAATGGCGGTAAAATATAACTATTGGGATTATGTGGAAGGCATTAATAAAAATAATAATGTTGCTAATTAATATAATCAATTTTAAAGAATGCTACATGTATTACTCGTGAAACACACACAAAGAAAAAAAAATTCGTACACGAGTGAACCGACTATATTTAGCTACATAAAAAAAGTATGTTGAAATATAGCACAAGATCATACCCCCCCCCCCTCCAAATGGTTATGACAATGGTTAACTATATATTTATTGATAATCGTAAATGACAGCTAGTGATAAATAGAAAAAGTGCGTTGAAAAATAAGCCACGAAATCACCTGTTCTCTCCTCAATAATTGTTATAATAATGGTCGTAGGTATACTGATAATCATAAATGACGGCTAGCAGTAATCATGAATAGAAAAATGTATTGAAATATAGCACAAGATTGCATTTTTCCTCTATAAATGTTATGATAATGGTTATGGATATACTGATTATAATCATCGTAAATGATAACAAGGTCATAAAAAACACACATATATATTACAAAGAAAAAAAGAACACTTCATACATGGAGTGGACTGACTATATTTAGTTAGATTGAAAAAGTGCGCTAAAATATAGCACAAGATCCGCACCCCCTCCCCCCACCCTCCAAATAATGGTTATGACAATGGTTAACTATATATATTGATAATCGTAAATGGCGGTCAGTGGTAAATAGAAAAAGTGCATTGAAAAATAAGCCACGAAATCACCTTTTCTCTCCTCAATAATTGTTATGATAATGGTCAAGGTATACTGATAATCGTAAATGACGGCTAGTAGTAGTCATGAATAGAAAAATGTATTGAAATATAGCATAAGATTGCTTTTTTCCCCTCCATAATTGTTATGATAATGGTTATGGGTATACTGATTATAATCATCATAAATGATAATAAGGTCGTAAAACACACACATATTACAAAGAAAAAAAGAACACTCCGTACATGGAGTGGACTGACTATATTTAGCTACATTGAAAAAGTGCGCTAAAATATAGCACAAGATCGCCTCCCCCCCCCCCCCACAATAATTGTTATGATAATGGTTAAGTATACTAATAATCGTAAGTGACGGCTAGCGGTAAATAAAAATAGTGTGTTAAAGTAAAGAACAAATTAATCGCCTTTTCTCCCCCTAAATAATTGCTATGATAATAATAATAGGTACACTGATAATCATAAATAACGGCTAGCGGTGATCATGAATAGAAAAAGTGTATTGGAATATAGCCGAAGATTGCTTCTTTTTTCTCTCAATAATTGTTATGATAATGATTATAGGTACTGATACTAAAGTGACTTAAGTACGTAGCCCTTGAGGAGTCTGTTTTTTCTCTCCGTCTGACCTTTTAAAGATATACCGGCCTATGAAATCTGACCACTAGATGTCATAGGCCGTCTTCTAACATTATTGACATTTTGATTTTTCATAAATTTACATAAGAAAAAACACTCGTTTCATCATCAGAAACAATCAAAATTTTGACCTCTTATTTTGTCATTGCTCATTCCCGTTAGGCTAAAGTGTTTGGTCTTTCCTTCTCTGAGCTCTCTCAGACTTCGTTGACCTATCACATGGTAAAAATCATCGTAAATAATAACAAGTGGTGAATGATTATTGTTATATGAAACCTCCTTCACCAAAAAGTACACTACATGATGAAATTATAGATCAAACAAATAATGCACCTTCTCTAATTAGAAAATAATCGTGAAAACTTTTGTTTTCATGACATGGGATCACGTGCAACATTTTCTTAGAATATACATAGTGAGGAAAGACAGAATTGAAAGAAGAAGAAGAACCATCCAGGAATGGAATGAAATTGTGCAGAATTTGATTAATTATTCAACGATAAAATAAATAGTCGTCCATCAAAATAATAGTTGAGAAATATATATTTCTTATATAATAATGTATGATATACATAAAATATGCTAGTAGACATGAAAATATGTCAGGCCTTTTTGATAATCAAATATTTCAGGAAGATCCATTAATCCAATTATGGAGATCAAGTACAATTCATTATAGTTTGAAAAATACACTACTAATAGCCCTCGAATCACAGAAAAGTTCAAATCATCCTAGTTTGAGAAATACTCCATACGACCCTTCAATCACGGAGAAATCTAAATCATCCAAGTTTGAGAAATATGCCACTAACGGCTCTCGAATCATGGAGAAATCAAAATCATCCTAGTTCGAGAAATACGTCATTAACGACCCTCGAATCATAAAGAAAATTGAGAGAGAAGAATCAAGGGATAAACAAATTTGTACCCACAATATTTATCAATAAAATTATATTTTTTATTTTTTATTGTGATTTTGTAATTTTTTTTCTATATGTTTGCAAGCAATGCCTTTATAATACAAAATAATATATATTTTATATATGTTTAACTACCGAATGTAATTATTTTTAGCCGCACGACCAGCTAAAATGTGGAGTCCGGAGTCAAAAGGGCACATCATAATTTTTAAAAATCAAAAGGGCAAAATCGCTTCGGCCGGAGCAATTTTCCTCTGACACATATTAACGTCGTTTACTTCGTTAAAAATAAAAATAACTGCCAGGGCAACGATTTTTGTCCAATTTTTTTTCTTTTTTTTTCACTAAAGTCGCTGGCACAACAGCGATTATTTAACTCTAATATTTTTCCCTCCAACTAATATCGCTGCTATGGCAACGTTTTCATAGAGAGAAAAAAATGGCAGTTTTTTTGGAAAATTGCTGCCTTGACAGCGTTTTCATTAAAAAAAATTAAAAATCTTTTCTAAATTATTTTTTTAAGTTTTATGAAAAAATAATTATTATTTTTAAGAATCGCTGACAGACAGCCTGATTCCACCCAAAATTTTGGACTCGACGTAGAAATCATCAAAATGAGGCACGAACTGTAATCGGTGTCTAATTAGGCTGCCTTTCAGTAATTTTTGTTAAAAAAATATTTTTTAATAAAAGCACTGCCTTATTTTCAAACGAAAAAAAATTTCAGAACAATTATTTTCAAAAAAGAATAAAAATTGAAGAGAAACAAATTTTAAAAAAGGAATTTTTAAAACAAAAACGCTGCCAAGACAGCTTTAATATAAAAAATAAAATATATATCTTCAAATCGCTGCCTTGGCAGAGATTTTGGTAGAAATTTTTTCCTTTTGATTTTTTTTTTAAAAAAAATTCTGTCAACATCTAGGTAAAAATTTTAAAAAAAAATTAAAATCGCTGCCTATTTTCGTGATTTTTTTTTTCTTTTCAGAAAATCGCTGCCCGTGTAGGGTTTTTGCGATTTTAAAAAAATAAAAAAATAAAATTGCTGCTATGGCAGCGTTATTATAAAACCAAATTTATTTTATTTTTTTGGCGTTAATTTTTTTAAAAAATCGCTGTTGTTGGCAGCATTTTCCTTAAATTTTTTGAAAATCTTTTCTTAATTTTTTTTTTAAAGTTTTACGAAAAAACAATTAATTTTTTTTAAAATCGCTGACATGCAGCCTAATTCCACCCAAAAATTTGGACTCGACGTAGAAATCATCAATATGAGGCACGAACTGTAATCGGTGTCGAATAAGACTGCCTTTTCAGTGATTTTAGTGAAAAAAATTGGACAAAAATCACTGCCCTGGCAGCGATATTTAATTTTTATTTATAACGGAGTAAACGGTGTTAATATGTGTCAGAGGAAAATCGCTCCGACAGGAGCGATTTTGCCCTTTTGATTTTAAAAAAATATGATGTGCCCTTTTGGAATTTTTGATAATTTTTTTTACCTTTTTGGCTCCGAACTCCTAAAATGTGTGTTCCCTTTGGTCTTTGAGAAAATTCTATTCCTGTACGTGTTTGTGTTGTACGTGATTCTTAATCTTGACCATGAAATTAATTAAAGTAATATATCATATTATATGATTCTTAAATCTTGACCAAGAAATTAATTAAAGGAATATATTATATATGACCAAAAAATGCTTAGAAACACGATTAAGGTGTATATATGTCGTGGACATAAAATGTGGAAAAGAATGTTTTGCAATGAAAACAGAAAAAGATTACAAATGAAGAATTATAATCAGTCAAACAAATCCATCGCTACAGTATATGAAAAAGTTTATATCTTTTCATTAAAAAAAAAATATTAAACTAATCACAGCTCACTTTTTTTTTACTTTTTGTGTTAAGTTGACAACTAAAATGTTTAGATATTTTACCGACTTGTTTCTAGCTGTAATTGGCAAGGATATTATACAATTCTACCAAAAAAATAAAAATTGTACTATATACTCCCACTATCTGAATTTATGTGACACATTTCTTTTTTTGAGAGTCAGACAATTTAAATTTGATCAGAAATTTGTACATGAAATCTTCATTTTTTTGAAATGAAATTTAATTATATATATATAAACTACGTAAAAAATACTATAATCACAATAATTGACAATTCAAAATATTTAAAAGATATATGAAAATTTTACCTTCAAAGATAGACTTGTTTAAATTTCGAAATCCGAAATATGTCACATAAATTAGGACGGAGGGAGTATTATTTTGTGAATTTCTTTTTACTCTAGTCGATGGTTGAAATTTGGAATATGAGCGAACTACGAGTAATAGGAAATTAGTTAGACGACTAGCAATAGTAATTTAATCAACCAGAAAAGTTATTTTACAATTAACTTATCCATAAACATATACAATTACTATAATTTTTAGTTAAACTTATTACATTGTAGTGGAAAATTTGGTAAGTATGTTAAATCTAAAATAAAAAATAATTAATCACACTAAAAATTCATGTTATATAGCATTTTGGGTTTTTGCATGAACTTTGATTTTTGTGAGGACCTCGTGTAGTAGTTATTTTCATGATGCTAGCCGTTAAAATACATGATATATATGCGTAAATAATTTTACACAATGCATTTTTAATATGTTACTGTATATTCAGTAGGTTATTTTGTTTTTCTTTCTCCTAATTTTTGTGGTAGAATTAATTTATTTGATACCTGTTGTTAGTAATAGATAACATGTATTTCATAAAATTAATTGAGGTATGCTCAAGTTGATCCGAGCATCACGATTATAAAATACTCAATAGATCAAATTATGATTTTTAAAAAATAATGAGTTACATATTATTGCGTAGAACAAAAGTTAAGAAATCTTCTAAGTACATCTCAATTTATGTAACACAATTAAATTTTGAGAGTTGATCAATTTTTTTATTTAATTGAAATATTTTAATATTTCTTTTAAATATTTTAAGTTGTTAATTATATAGTAATGTATAATACTTTTTGTGTTATTTTTAAATACAAATATTTTATTTCAAAAAACGCCGATCTCAAGGTTAAAGTATAAAAATTTAATTATGCCAAAAGCTTAATTATGTCAAATAAATTAAGACGGAACTTGGAAGGACTAATAGAATTTAAAACAAAATAGGTTATACCATGGAAAAAAATAAAAAGTAATCGATGGTACAAATAATAATCGAGACAATAATTAAAAAAATATTTTTTATAAAAATTGCAATTTGTGGTGAAGCATAAAGAAAAGGGTTGTGGAATTAAACGTTGGCCGGCAATTGTGCACCATAAGGACATGTGTACAGCCGCAATATTGAATTTATCTGACGACCAACTTCTACTTTGACAAATCAAATAATATTCAGTATGAGACTAACATGGAACATATACAAACATGCATGCAATACATATATAAATAAATAAATTAGTACTCCCTATTAAATACTAACAAATATATTTATATAAAAATACGTAAAACCAGAAAGAAAGTGCATGTTCAAATTAAGTACTCCCTCCGTGGTACCTTTTGACTTAGTATGGTGTATAAGGAAAAAAGGGAAATAATTTAAAATTTATAGCGTAAAACAATTCTTAGATATTTGTGTGTCTGAGAATCATTTCATTAAGGGTAAAAGAGAAATTTTAAAATTAAATTATTTCTAATTATAGCGAGGAGACATTCGTTTTGGGACGGAATAAAAAAAAGAGTGTCGTATAAAATGGGATATGTGGCACCCTTTTACTTGGTATGGTGTATAAGATAAACAATTGAAACTTATAGCTTAAAACAATTCTTAGATATTTGTGTACCTGAGAATCATTTCATTAAAAGTAATTAATGAATTTTAAAGTTAAATTATTTTTAATTATAGTAAGGAGACATTTGTTTTAGGACGGAATAAAAAAGAAAGAGTGTCATATAAAATGGAACAGATAAGTACGTCAAAAGTTGTTATTTGATTTATTGGTATTTTTATCATATATATTGGTCAATTGTCAACCTTTGACTTTAATTCCTTGAGGGCTCATCAAACTTGTCCTATAAATACCCATACATGCAACGTTCTCTCATCACTCTTCAATCGTTTTGTTTTTCCATTTACTAATCAAACTTGAAAATTCATTATTCATCTAGCTAGTTATTATTTTATATATTGAGAGAGAGAAAAAAAACATGGAATTCATCCAATTTGCAAGTATGTTAGGCATGGTCACAATTTTGTTTGTGTTATGTAAAGTTTTATATTCTTGGTGGATTATGCCTAAACTCATGTATAGGAAACTTAAGGCAAATGGTTTTGAGGGACCAACACCTAATTTTCCACTTGGGAATATTAATGACATGAAGAAAGAGCTAATGATGAAGAGAACTTCTTCATCTTCTTCTGTTAATGATATTAGCCATGATATTCATTCATTGGCATTTCCTTACTTTGCTACATGGCAGAAATTGCATGGTACGTACACTTTTTAGCTTCTTGACATGGAGTATAATATATACTATAATGCATGTTTTATTCTTCAACAACATATTTGACGTAACTGGTAAAATTATTGTCATATGACCAAGAGGTCATTGTTCGAGCTGTGAAAACAACCTCTTGCATAAATACAGAGCAAGATTGTGTACAATAGACCTTTCTTGGTCCAGCTCTTTCCCGGACCCCAAGCATAGCAGAAGTTTAGTGTATCGGATTAACCTTTATCATATACAATATATCTTTGCTAAAGCTACCGAGTTCGGATATCTAATATAACACGTATATAATGTCTGAGCTATGAGTTCAGCTGAACACATAGCTTATTATACTATACATCCATCCCTAATTGATTCTTTGAGATGAAATTTTATGTAGCTACATTCTTACATGTAGTGTAAGTTAGTGTTTATAATTTTATTAATTTTTGCAGGAAAAGTATTTACATACTGGCTAGGAACAGAACCATTTGTCTACATTGCTGACCCAGAATTTATCAAGAAGATGTCTGCTGGAGTTATGGGTAAAAGTTGGGGAAAACCAACAGTGTTTAAGAAGGATAGAAAAGCCATGTTTGGGAAAGGACTTGTTATGGTAGAAGGAGATGAATGGGTTAGACATAGGCATATTATTACTCCTGCTTTTACCACAGCCAACGTGAAGGTAAAATTCTTAATTAACTATGTTTGCACTTATTTATTTTCTCATTGAAGCACATTTTTGTAGTATATATTAATTAGGAAACATCACATGATGGGAGACATAAATCAGTTTTCATATCTGGCTCCACAAAAAGTAACATGACATTAAAACTCAAATTGGCAAATGTTATGTGTATCATACATCATAAGATAAGGATTTAACTTACCTACAATATTATCATACTAATAGTGTAAGTAATTTTTGTTTTAATCTGCTTTATGTTATCTTTTAGATGATCTGATAATATATTTTTTTAAAAAAAAAATACACTATACTATCATTATATACAATTAACGTATTAGCTAGCAAGTTATAGGGACACCATAACAACCAATTTTTACACTTAATACCCCATTTCCATGAAATTGTATTAATTTTAATTTGGTTTTTAGGGCATGGCAAGCTTAATGGCGGATTCCGCCACACACATGCTAGACCGTTGGGCTACACTCATCGATTCCGGGAACGCGGAAATCGATGTAGAGTCCGAAATCATAAATACAGCAGGAGAAATCATCGCAAAGACGAGCTTTGGCATTAGCTACGAAGAATGTGAAAAAGTATTCAAAAAATTAAGAAACATGCAAGTCACACTCTTCAAGTCTACGCGTTATGTAGGGGTACCGTACGGAAACCAAATAATGTGTCTAAAAGAGACCTTAAAAGCAAATAATCTAGGCAAGGAGATTGATTTGCTCCTCATTTCAATTATTGAGGAGCGAAAAAAGACAAGTGTTGATCGTGCAGAGCACGATCTTCTGAGTCTTTTACTAGCGGGGAATGGGAGG
This sequence comes from Solanum chiquidenum, assembly GCA_029582725.1. Taxonomy (NCBI): domain Eukaryota; kingdom Viridiplantae; phylum Streptophyta; class Magnoliopsida; order Solanales; family Solanaceae; genus Solanum; species Solanum chiquidenum. The sequence goes on along the minus strand of JAJOOS010006192.1, from coordinate 65,958 downwards.
ATGTTGAGTACGAGGGAAATGGTGGATGAATGTAAAACGTTTTTCTTCGGAGGACATGAGACCACCGCGCTAGCACTGGCGTGGACTTTGTTGCTGCTGGCACAGCATCCAGACTGGCAAACTCAGCTCAGAGAGGAAATCAAACAAGTGATGGGTGATGGTGAAATAGATGTCACTAAGCTTGCTGGTCTTAGGAAGGTAAGCTAATCATTTTCTTTATCAAGTACTTATCTAATATAATTATTATCGACACCCAATTTTAACCGACCTATAACCCATTCAGAGGCACGGCAATTGTGTCTCTAGTTTTTACTTCAACACCTACGTGAGTGTGACGGAAACATAAATTTTGAGTTCATATTTTTGTCATACAAAAGGTATCTTGCATAAATTATTAGTTATCCACCTTATTAAAAATATTTGTCCTAAATTATTTGTTAATTTAATTATCTTTTCTATTTTATCCTTATAAATAATTCTTTTTTTGAATTAACAAACAAGTGAGTAAGGTCCAAAAATGTTTGTTTAAAAGATAAATTAGTAAAATTAGCCTTTTTATTTATTTATGATTCTTTAAAAGGTGTATAAAAAGGAAAGGTCGAAGAGGGAATACCAAAATTTTAGGGGACGGCTTAGGAGTCCCAAAAAATATTTGGTCGGGGGTCAACATGCATGTTTAAGGTTCAATTCAAAAATCAAAATCACAAATAACAAAGAACAGTGAAAACAACAATTAATGACACAGACAGAAGAATATTCCAAAGATTTGGGATTGGGACAATACATTACGTGGTGGAATCTAAACTATATGAGACTTGGTCTTATTTGCTTTACATGTGTCAATTCCCTATATGCACCTAAATGTGGCCTCCAGCTGGTTAACAATTCATCACTCACCGGCCACACCTCAACTCTAAAGCCAATTGTAACACATTTTTTTAACTTTATTTTTAAAAAATATTACTGATTTATAGACACACAAATTGCTTCCTTTTAATACGAAAGAAAAAAAAATTCAAATATTCAAGATTTATTTATTTGGAGATATGGTGTTGACTTTTTCAAAACGTATATTTAATGCAGATGGGATGGGTGATGAATGAAGTACTAAGATTATACTCACCAGCACCAAATGTACAAAGGCAAGCTAGAGAAGACATTCAAGTGGATGACTTGGTCATTCCTAATGGAACAAATATGTGGATTGATGTGGTGTCCATGCATCATGACAAGACACTTTGGGGTGAAGATGTGAATGAGTTCAAACCAGAGAGGTTTAAGGATGACATCCACGGTGGATGTAAACATAAGATGGGATTTATGCCTTTTGGTTTTGGAGGAAGGATGTGCATTGGTAGGAATTTGACTATGATGGAGTACAAGATTGTCTTGTCTTTAATCTTGACAAGGTTCTCCTTTTCCATTTCACCCAACTATAAACACTGTCCCTCTATCATGCTTTCTCTTAGACCCACACTAGGATTACCTCTTATACTCCAACCACTTTAATTTACCATATTAGAATAATCAACAAACTAGTACCTAGTTAAGCTCTGAGAGCAGCCAAATCTGTCTGAATTTTGTTTTTGTACTCTACTATACTGTTGCTTTTTAAAAAAAAAAAAACCTTACACGGGAGAATGAGGCGCAATGGCTTACAGAATTATACCTCTTTTACCAGGAGTCGAATTCATGTACTGATTATATCATCAAAGTGAAATACATAACAGTTGAATATCTACTCATGACAAGAGATACTGAGAGAGTGAGCATAACAAATGAATATTAAGTTATTGAATCATAAACGAACATACGGTGCAACCAAGTGATCAATAAACTGAGAGAAGTATAAGATTTCAAGTTCCAACAAAACAAAAGATACTAGATAACTTCTTTCCATTAGTATAAACCTTAGTAGCCAGAACTAACGACAGTTGTATTGATGAGAGGTTGAAGTACCCAATGAAATAATCAAAGTGCGCAAAAGCAATCCAGACACCATCGTCCTCACCAAACAAACAAACAAACAAACAAAAGGATATTACAAATGAACATGAGAAGAAATGAAGCAGGTCAAACACATCCAACTTAACTGCAACCAATTAACTATGGACTCTATAGGTCGGACGTTTTCCTTTCTTTTACTACCGTTTTACTACTAAATTCGGTCGGGTAAGCTCATACTGAACACTCTGGAAGGAAAATAAGGATAAAGGGTCCATTTGGGCAGAAGTGAAATACACACTCAAAAGAAATATAACAAACTTTTCAAGGAGTAACCTTGTGAATATAACGTGATTCCATTTGTACAGCTTTTTTGAAAGAAATTATCCGAAAGCCCTATGGTTTCCACACCCAAACTTCTACATGACTTGTGTTCTAAATACAGAGTAAGATAAGTAGTGATATGAGTCCAAAAAAATGAATGAACTCAGCGAACACAGCCAAGCTTTGGAACATGAATGACAAGTGTAATTTCACACCAGAAATCCACTTATATAACCGTATTCTGAATGTTGTGGTTGAATGTCCATGGAAACCATAAATACCCAGATACACAACAAAAGTTCACATGGAGCTAAGGCGGTGCGAGATCACCTCTATACAAAGTTTAAATTACATAGTTTAGACATGCAATCCTGCTTCTAAGTAGGACTGAAGAAAACAAACTAGATGAATATTGGAAAGAGAATTTTATTCAACATTGCACGGTGCCATAAGTGATCATGTTTTTTTATGCAGAACTCCGTTCACATCCTCTCTTTCTCTCGTATTCTACTAAATTCTGTGCGCTCACTGAACAAAAACTAAAAAAGAGGTAGTGACGATGGAAATCGTACTTGCATCCACTGTTTCTCATATACCACCAAGTGGCTCCATCCTATCTGATCGAGCAAAGAGAGCTTTAGTTCATAAAACTTCTTCTTGGGTGGGTTACCATCATCTTGTATCATGTCATTTAGAACCTGATGTAACAAGTCAGCAATTAATCATTTTTTTAAATAAATAAGATCCTGTAATTACATGAGCTAACCAGTGTTATAAAAATGCATGCATTCCAAGTTCAAGATATGAACGACTGTTATAGCGAGCAAGAATGAGAGAGAAGTTCAATCATCTAACCGAGAAAATAATGAATACATAGCGTACTGATGCACTAATTAAAATTTGCAGCATTTACAAAATGCTCAAAAGTAGTTGTACCTTAAGTGCGGTTCCAAGTCTTCCATGATGCCTCTCACGGAAAACCGAAAGTATGCCATATTTAGAGGACTTCAGATCCACCCATTTCTTTAGCTCTTTGAAGTTCTCTTCAAACATATCTGCCTTATATGCAGTGCTTTCACCCTACCACAGCCATAATCACCTCATTAGGCACTCAAAAAAAAAAAAAAAAAAAAGAAGAATCCCTGAGCACTTCATGCAACAGTTTTTGTGCATAATCAATTATAACTAAATGCATGTTTAAAATCAAACAGATCCACGGTAATCCATTCTAGCAGATATGCTAGAAGTGAAATGCCTGAATGAAGTCTCAGGAGCTACACAAAATGAACAAACCACTTCCGTCCAGCTTATTCTTGTTTTGTTGGACAAGTATCTAATGGCCTATATTATTGCTTTTAAGTTCCAGAACTCATAAAGATTAAGCTTTTTAAGAAAAGCACTTTTCATTCAAAGGCCAATCTTTATTCCTATTTGCATTGGCAATCATCTCAGTAGTAAGCATCTATGTTGCTCGGACTCTTCAAAAATGTCAACAGGCGTGTCGAATTCTCCAAAAACAGTGTGTTTTTGGAGAATTTGACACGGGTGCGGCATCGAAAGTGAAGAGTCCACGTAACTTAGGTCAGTTCAAGAGCAAGGATAGAAGGTCCATCGCTCCATTAAAGAGTCATTACCTTCAATGTTTCAAGCTCCGCCAAAGCCAATCCCTTCTGGTAGAGTGCTTCAGTTAACTGGTCACGGGTCGTCTCCATCTTCTTCTTCAGTTTCTGTCAAATGGAGTAGACGGCTGTTATGACTAGTTTCTTGGCAGAAAAAGCTGTTCTGCTGAAATGTAAGGACAAATCCAGCAGTCCAGGTTTTTACAGTTAGCAGAAGGTGAAAAGGATAGAAAGTATCGACACGACAACATTAACTGCTACGATAACTACTTTTCTTCAATTGAAATTGTAACAGAGGTAAAAATACCAAAAGATGAACACTCACTTCTGTTGCCTCATCTTCTGGATCACTTCTGAGGGCACAATATTTTGCCAATTCATCTCTATCGATGCTAGCAACAACCTCGTCTGCTGCACTGATTATCTGGAGAAAGCATATGCCTTGGAATCATGAAATCCATGAACACTTAGATTATATGGAAAGACTGGAAATCAATTCAAGTATTTGTCGCCCATCTGAGAAAATAGGTTTGCCACCAATTTGTTTGACCTACTTAATCTGTGTCTTCCAAAAGAAATTGACCACTCTCCTCTCCAAATGAAGCACATCCTCACAAAGAAACTCTAAATAAAACACTTTCTTTCTTAGTACTCTTTTTAAGATTTCTAGCACCTTCTCCAATCATATCACTTGCATCCCTGCGAACAAATTAGTGGACGCTCAAAGTTTATTTTCTACTTGGTACTTGCCCATTCCTGCTCTGATAGAAGAACAAGATGGAATTATGGAATCACATACAACCTAAGTGGCAGCACAGATTTTAACACCTTGTGCAAGTATCAGCAGTTACTCTATCTGTTCCCAACTCTAGTGATAGGGCAACTGTATAGCCAGATCAGAACAGCCGTTCACAGTTAAATTGTCAAACAGAAAGCATCTTCAGACTAAGCTCTATCACTTTTTTTTGGAGGGGGAGGAGGTTACAAGGACCTTTTAGCCATATAATAATAGCTAACAAGTTATTTTCCTAACGTAGTTCCAAGTTAAATTGTTCTTCCTTGCTTTGAAACTTTTAGTATCTCAATAGAATTATTCAATGTTACAAGTCGTTTGTAAGAGATTGATGATTCTACGAGAATATTTATGAAAGACTTTCATTTGCTCCTCTTCGATGGAAGTTTGATGACACACTTTACTGATATATCGGTTAATTCGATTTTGTGGTTCAATTCGTTGAATGGATCTAAAATAGGAACCAGTTCAACATAAAGCTTTTGAAAACGCAGTGCACACAAGTAAATAAGGAACAAAATGAATACAGAGATTAAACGAGCATCCCACACTACATAGGCTTTCCCCCAAAAAAACCCAGTAACTAAGATAAACAACGGAGATAAAGCACCTATTTCTGTACCGGTTCCGGAAAAGCGAAGAAAAAGGGGATGCTTTGCTAATAGGAACAAAAAAGTATGTACAAGAATACTCATCCAAGCCGCAGGAACATGTTCATATAGAATGGTGCTACCTGAAGACTTAAATGATGGCAATTGTTGAGAACAACTGAGATCCAATTGCAAAAGGTAAATTTAAGACCATGTTTCCTAACAAGTGCCATGGAAAAAAGTTCATTTTTCAGATAAATACTTTCTGGAATATGTTTCTTGGTGTTTGGCTGGTAAACTAAAAAATACTCCCTCTGATTCAATTTGTTTGTCCAACTTTCCTTTTTAGTCCGTTTCAACTCTCTAATTCCAACTTTACACATGGCATGTTTTAAGACCACAAGATTAAAGGCCATTTTGATGCATTTGACATATCTTTTATTATTATATTTTTGAAATTGTTTTTCATATCTTCAATTTAATACCACAAGATTCAAAAGTCTTCTTTAGTTTTTTTAAACTTCGTGCCAAGTCAAAATATGACGACCGAATTGAAACGGACGGAGTAACAACAATAACATACCCAGTGTAATACTTGTGGTTTGGGGAGGATGGTGTGTATGCAGTCTTTCCCCTACTTTGTGAAGGTACAGAGGCTGTTTAGGTTACTGAAAAATAATTTCTGGGAAAGTAATTTATTGACGAATGATGAGAATATCTGCAAATCAGATAATATTTTAATAAAACATCTACTACCTTTGTTCTATTTAATATATGGTGGTGTTTAACTAGGTGAAGGAAAATAAGACCTTCGGCACACACCAAAAGTAACTCTAGAACTTCTGGCTTTAAATATGACAATGTAACAACCAGAACCCAAGTTTCGAGAATATGTACTCTTTTGTGTTATGATGCTTTGGTTAGCTCCGTATTGTATTTAGGACTTAGTGGGATAGTTCAGTTCAGAACCCAAAGGACTCGAGAAGGTTCTTAAACAAGGTTGAGATTTAGAAAGCTTAAAAGCCAACTTTGCAAACCCGACCCCTCTTTTTGAACTTTAGATGCCATTGAGCAATTCGAGACTTTGTACAAGTTTAACATGTTTTGGGACTTGTTGTCATTCTCGCGTTTGGACCCGAGGAGCTCGGAGGTGTTTCAGCACCTTAGTGGGCATTTGGAATTGGCAGACCTTTGCTGGTGATCGGTGCCTCCTAAGTAACTGCAAGATGCAATTGAAAAGCTCAGGCGGGCAAAACATTGCGATCACAAGGAAGGGTATGCGACTGTGAGGAGAGTGACCGCAATCACGAAAGGTAAGCTGGCAGGGTCCTGCGATCGTGAAGAGGCCCTGCAGCTATAATTAGCAGATTTTCAAATTCTCGAATCAGTTCAAGTCTGATTTTGGAGGTTTTGAGGCGATGTTGGCTTGCAATTTGGGGAATCAAAAGGTGGAATTTCGTCCTAAAAATCTAGGTATCGATTTCCAACACTACCCTAATGTAAATATTTTCTGGAACACATAACATACATGGAAATAAAAAAGCAAAGCTACGCTCTCAAAATTTCAATTACAACCATTAATATACTAAACAGATTTACACTGGTTAACAAGTCGCATGATCCCAGAAAGAGCAAATTGAGGTATATACTTCAAAACTATTTTACCTCTGTGAAATGATGGAATTTATCCTCAATATTGCTCCAAGAAAGCACGCCTTCCAGTATTTTCGCAAGCAAAGGAGTGTAATTAGGGTACTCTGACTGCAAAGTAAATTGAAAAAATAAAAAAGTAAAACAACATTGTCATACATGGTGAGCATATAAATAGATAGAGCAAGAATCAGTGCAAAAGGAATGATAAAAGGGAAATTCCACAGAAGTCTGGCAAGAACATGAAAAAGATCAAACGGTCACACATTTTAACGGCAAATACTCTTTCTATTACTAGAAAAATAAAATTAAGAGATTCCCGTTAAAAGAAGAGGCAGCACAAAGTTGGCACACAAAACAAAACAAAGTAGCCAAAATCAGACGTCTGACACAAGAGGTAAAGGCAAAAAACAACATGAAGCTGACAGAGAACTGCACAGAACCTCATCAACCCTTTCTGCACACTCTTCCCTTACACCAGTAGAGTAGGGCCCCGAGACTTTTTTACTCCAAATTGAAATAACGCAGAGTTTTTAGTTTTGCAGACTTCAGAACATTATGTAGAAGTTGCAAGTTTTCAGCAGGTAGAAATGGGCTTTGCCTAATCTATTCTGAGTTAGTACCTTCCAGTGTCAATTGATACCCCACATCCAGTTTATTAGCTCACAAGTTAGGCCTTCAAAGCAGTTATTGTCACCTCCTTAGAACAATTTAACAATTACCTTAAGTGACTGAGATAACTTTCTCCATTCAGCACGTTCCTCATCTGTGCCTTGATTCAAGCTAGCAAGAATCTTTATTTTAGCATCACGGACCTGATTGACAAAAGGAAAGCTACATTAGGCATGTCAAATACTAGAGAACGTAAATGATTGATAGCAGAAAGATACTTTTTTAAGAAAACTACCCAGTATACAAACAGTTGAAAAGCAGAAGCAGCTTATACTCAGTAATTCCATAAGTTTATACCAAAATAATCTGTGTTTTCCCCTTCAGTATGGTAGTGTACTATTTATCTTGTTAGGAAGGAGAATAAAGGTTATATAACAACTTCTAATTGATACAACATCTAACCAGATATTGCATGCATGAAGATATTTCTCCAACTCCAGGAAAAAAAAAAGCAATAGATGAAACAAGAACCAGAATAGCACAAATAGAAATGACTTCACTCAATGAAAAGTGTTAAGCAAAGTGACCTCCTGTATGAACACACTTAACTAAATTACTTGCCGACATTAGGATTTGATAAATAAATATGAATACCTCTTCTTCTAGTCTTTCTGAGACAGACTTGGTGTCACTCGAACTTTTTCCTTTGTCCTCATCAAGCTGAAAAGAAAATATCGTTCATTGAATCCAGAAAGACCCAAGCACACACTCTGAAATGAAAGAGATAATCTGTGTATTGCAGAAGATAAATCTAGACAGAAGGATGCAAGGGAAAACCTTAATTGGTGGCACAATATAAGATATTTGATAAGAAGCAGGATTCTTCTGAAGATTTTTTCCCCCTTCATATGAGATTGGGCCAAACAATACAGATCCTTCACGGGAATTCTGCAAGTAGATTATATAAATCATACAATGGCCAGGACACATAGAGGACAGCTCACAGAAATGGGATGACAGGATGACAAGTTCTGAGTTAAGCGATAGAAAAGAATTTTGGTAGGACAAACCTTTGGGAGCTTGTCCTTCGCTGGAGGACCCACATAGAATGCTTCTTTCACTCTACAAATATCAAGATGCAAAACAATACACGTGGTGATATAACAGCAAGAAAAAGATAACCGTCATAAATTGGACTAAACTTACCCTGGAACTAGATCTGAAGAGTTGAAGGAACCATCACCCGTTAGTGGGCCATCAGGTTGAGAATAGAAGTTCAACCGAACAATTTCCTATACAAAAAACTTAAGCATCAACAAACAAAAACTTTGAAGAGTGTCAACTGTCAAGCAGTATGGAACTAATTAAGTTGCTTGTCCCTCGGGCTTAGTTCAAGTGCAAAGGTTGAGGGACTCGTGACTTAGGTTATAGGTTGTTGCATCGTTTAAACTAAGTCTGGTAATTAAGTAGAGAAGGGTAGAGGGGTGTGCTCATTGTCTCGAGTTTCGCAGGTTGTGGTTGGTCCTAAGATTTGACCCCAGACGGATTTCTCGATCATTACAAAAAAGAAAAGAAGGTACAGATTAGTTCATACTTTAACAAGGTGATCATCAATTTCCTATTGTTGGAAAATGAAGGAAATAAATAGCCATCACCAAGCCTTAATCCCAAACTAGTTGGAATCAGCACTTGAACCCTCAATCCATTCCAAACTTCTTTTCAATAACCATCATTTGGCCAAGTTAAGGTGAGTGTTGAGAGAGTATTAGAAAGTCAAGATGTACTTTGACTGGTCTTCTTACTTGACTGCTGCGGGCAAATACAAGAACTTTCAAAAGCAAGTCAAACCTCTTTAAACATGTAATCTTGAACATGTAAAGAAGGATAGCAACTACACAACTGCAAGGACCAATGCATCAAATAAAAGGAGATGTCTGCCTGCTTCTCAACTATTGATTAGTTCAGACTGAACAAATTTTGATCTGTAAAGAGTATAGCAGTGATAGCAGTGTACCTTTTCCTCCAATTTTCTTTCGATGAATAACACCAGTTGCTTCATCTTCTCTAGGTACTGTACATTGTCATGCCTGAACGACAGATATTACGAGCTGGTGAAGACTCATTCAAGCTAGCCAATTCGGCACGATCAATGTGTGTGAATCTCAGAAGACAGCAAAAAAGAAACAAAGCATGGATTGGTTTCACATTACAATGTAATAATTGGGTGTTAGAAGAGTCACAAGAAAAAAGGTGTGCTGAGGCAAGAACAATCCCATTAAAGAAACATCATAGATAATTTCATTGGTAAATCAGTTTGCTTGGATTACAACCCTTTGTTGATCTGTCAAAACTGGCCCCTAGTTTAAGGGTCATCTATGTATTTGGCCTTTAAATTTTATCATCAGATTATCAGTAGATTCTATTCTCTTCTTTCCTTTCTCTCAGTCCTTGGTTCAGACTCAAGTAACTTTTGTCTACCGCTTGATGGCCATACCAGTGTTATTAAAAGCGCAAAAAAGCTCTAAGGTCCGTGGGGGCTTTAAGCGCAAAGTGCAAATAAAGTGTGGGCTTTAATGAAAAAAGGAGCAAAGGGAGAAAAAATAAAATGTGTATGTTTAGTCCAAAACTAATAATTATAAACATGAATTAATAATTATAAACATGAATGACAAATTTATGACCAAAGAAATTGAATTTTTTTAATGATAAAGTGAAATATCAATTGTTTAGTGTCACTTTTTCATAAGAGGCTCATTGACAAGGAAAAGTTTGTCTTAGAACTTTGATGACAGCACTGAAGCGCACATAAAGCAAGGCGAAGCGCTCAACACGTTTTGAGACTCGCTTTAGGGCATAAGCGCGCCTTTAGAAAATAATAAGTGAAATATACTGATGCTATGATATCACCAAGACAAGTAACAGTTATTTACAGGTGTGAGACGCAATACACATAATATATGTCCATGTGTGGCAAAACAGCTCACCTCTTCTAACACACTAATTCTAGCATTCTAACACCAATGCTTAACTTTCTAACATATCCAAGGGTATTAAAAAAAAACCTAGGTGGACACCACATTCAAGCCACCTCACTTAATACCTTATGTTTTACTTTCTAGTATAGAGATGCAACTTTTATGGTCTAAAACTCAAGCACAGATAACCTCATGTCCCAGGGTCAAAATGAGGAAGGAACCTTCGGCAATGAGTTATATATAAGTCAAAGAGATGCATGAGGAAAATAATCTGCACAATCTTGCAGCACATCAAATAAATAATGTTGGCGGCACCACATACCTCAGATATAGCTGTACAGTATATTCACCCTTCGGAAGTTTGGAAGAATCTGGATAAACATCACCCTTAGCATGCACACGCTACAGAATGAAAGGAGAGGATAACAAGCAAAAATTGTCAGATTACATGTATATGATGATCACAAAACTCAACTTTTTTTAATAAGAAAAATGCTCAGCTTCATGATTACTATGAAACAACTGAAATAATCTAGCATTGATAACCTCACACAATTTGCATCCACCTGTTGAGTTAAACAAAATGCACAATGTGTTACATTTGTGGTTTAAATATATTCAAATCATGCATACTTACCCAAAAAAAAAAGTATCAACTATTACGCAAATATAGACAATTATGCTTTTCAAAGAATACGCTTTATGAAGAGTATTAAGGCTGTGAACTAGGTGCTCTGAATGAAGTACTCCATTTCTTTCTAAAAGTAGCTCAATTTTATACCAAGTTTTCTTGTCATCCTTCACCAATGATGTTTTTAGCTTTTGTAGGCTCTGGACCAATTGGTTCAGATATTTCCAGTTTTCACTTCACAGAAGCTCTGTCGCATTATGTAAGCTACATTTAAACATTGGAAAGAATTCTCCTTCCATTATTGATGAATTCCTTCAAAAATATTTCAGGTACTATTTCTTCTACACATTCAAGCACAGAAGGTCTCCTGATATACTCCACTCACAAAAAAACTAACAGATCGTTAATCCTGCTACAACCCACATATTTCTCAAAAGGTAGTCTTTCTTGAGATACTCTTGTGCGTGTATTTTTTATTTTTTTTTGGGGGGGGAGAGTGGGGGAAGGAGCATACTTCAAGCCTAATCTACAGAATGCTTCCATATCAAAGAATATTTACTCTATACCTTATTCACATCTGATATCATATAAAACTGAGACTCAAATTTGTTATCATAGATTCGATTGTTAAGTAAGGGAATCTGAGGCTTCAATTCAGCATCATCCTCCAGTTTGAATTTGTAACTGTAAACATAAGAGCAGGAATGATTATTATTCAAAATGTAATCAAGCATCATATAACTAGTTTCAAGAGATCAAACCCACGTTAATGTAAGAGCCAGAATCTGTTTTCCTGAGGGCAATTTGTCCCGATCTGCTGAAAGCGCATGCAGTTTGCAATCAATTGGACGATACGGAACTCTTATCTGAAATCATATTACAACAGGAAAAAGAGACCATGTAAGTATTTCACCTGCCTGAGGAAGTCGATCAAAGTGGCTAACATCCAAAAGTTAAAGAAAAAATTTGACCTTGTTGAGCACAGCAGAAGGGACAAGTTTTTCAGTTGACAGAAGAGCTTCAGCATCAATCCTCACAGGTGCTTCGCTTCCATCAAGAAATACTTCCTCTTTGCTGATGTTTATACCACGGAATGCGATCTGAGAATTTCAACCAAAGACCCAAGCAAAGGCATCATCACTGTCTTATTTGTCTCCCAATATATTTAAGCAGCAAAGCGTAAAATTCTTCCAAGCACCTGTTCTCCAGAAACTCCAGATGATTGGATTGTCCAGGAGGGGGATGGAAATTTTAATCGTAAAAACATAATTACCATGTTGTTCAGGAGAGGATGGTCGGGTTTGAAACATAAATACCATTTTAAGAAGAAAGTGCTTAGTTTGCAGTGCATCTATGCTATCCTTCTTAATGGAGAAGGCAACAAGTAAGAATTCAGCCTTCTGGATAATACATGAAATTTTAAATTGCTATACTAACTACTCTGTCTTCCATTTTACTACATATAAGATGCATGACTAGGGAACACAACTCAATGAACAATTATTCTGTGCAATTATCTGAAACTCTTTACTTAAATTAAGATAAAAAGAATTTATGGTACTTCAACTTTTTAACTGTTTTCTTCATTAACAGAACTCAATCCTCTTGACAAGTCAGCAACCTGACCTTACACAATTCAAATGGCAGGACTCCACATTAAGAAAATCTCTCCAGAACCAAAAGGAGGGTGTGAACAACTTTAATTGTTCAAAATCCCTCTCTTCTTAAGATTGGAAATGTTCGGTCCGAGAAAAAAAAAATGGATAGGGCAAAAAGAAGAAAAGAACAACAGCATGCCTCCTACTAAGATCCTTTGGTCATCGAAATTTAATAATTCAGAACAGAAATATAAATATAAGAACCAATTTCAGTTATGTCGTACTCGAAAACAACTACCTCAAAATCAACAATAGTGGTTTCATGACTGCCTATGCCGCTGGACCAAAATTGGGCTATTACTAGTTCCATTGTCTGACCACCCTCCACTCGAAACGCAAAGTTTTTGGATGAAGGTGATGAAAATGTGGCCACGCTTTCCCACTTAATGGGCCTTTGCAATGGGGAGAGCTGTAGATTACGAGCACGTGATTGAGGTTTTTTTTCACATCAGAACAACCCAATAAATCACGAGATATTTTACCTGAACAGTATCTATGAAGAATCTTCTAGCTGTATCAAACCCATATGTCCTCATGGTGGCCTCCACCCAGGTAGCACCAAATGGTACCTCAATAAATCTCCTTTCAATTTGGCCTGAACACAAGTGTACATGCAAAAAAGTTGACAATAACAAAGCAGTCAAAGGAAGAACATGCAACATCTACCTTGAAATGATTTTAAGCAAACAAAATGAAGGTTTTGTTTGTGTCATTTGATTTTTTGGCTTAAACCCTAACTCATTCACGTGGGGAATCTATACCCTGCTAAAATTTCTGCCACATTTTTATCCAACTTTTTCCTTTGGGTTCTTACCCCCAAAATGCATACCTGTTTACAACACATTATTGCAGTCAATATGAAGAAATAGATTCTCACCGAAAATCTGGTCCAGATAATACTAACACTATATCATCAGATTTTTATATTATCTGTAACAAAGTGCATCATGGAAATTACAGATTACCTGATTTTCCATGGTTTGCAGCTAAAGCTATCAGCAGCATAGATAATTTTTATGAACTGCTCAATTTGTCTGAACATTATTAATTCAATTGTCATTTTTCAGTCTACTGTAGACCATTCAATTTGAGTAAATTAAGTACGAACTATTGAAAGAAGGATGCACATTTTCTTCGGACGAGAAACTCTACAGAACTGGCAGGACTATTGCTTCATGTGACTTGGCCGACAAGGCAATCTTCTATCAGCACCAAACCTTCAACAGAAGAGATAGTACTTGCAAAACCAACACTTCCAAGAAATATAATCAAGAACAGTTTTAATATTATTAGCAGCACTAGAAATAGAGTTCTTCAATCTTCCCCCATCCCTCCACAACTGATCCTCCCTCTCTCTTTCATGCACTCACACCAAAATATATAAGTGCAATATAGTCCACACCCACCACTTAAAACACAGCCCCAGTAGTTGTTTCTCCAAACTTCAGCTGTACAAAGTTAAAATCCAAGCTTCTAAACTAGTTCGAATTCAGTAAAGGTGATCCAAATATTCCACAGAAGACAATCTGATGCTACAAAGTCCATTTGAAGAGTAAGAGATATGGTCCAGTGTCCAAGAGTGTGCTGGGGATAAAGCACCTGGCCCAGATGGTTTCACAATGGCCTTTTTCAAACACTGTTGGGAAGTAGTGAACACAGAGGTCATTGCTACTATTCAAAACTTCCATGAAAGAGACATATTTGAAAGAAGTTTCAATGCTACATATGTTGCGTTGATTCCCAAGAAGGTGAGAGCTAAAGAATTGAAAGATTTCAGGCATATTAATCTTATAGGCAGCATCTACAAGATTATCTCAAAGTTGTTGACGGAGAGACTCAAAAAAGTGATGCACAAGCTGGTGGATGATCTACAAATGGCCTTTATAAAAGGGAAACAGATCATGGATGCCATTCTTATAGCCAATGAATGTGTTGACTCAAGAATCAGAAACAAAGAAACTGGTATCCTTTGCAAACTAGATATATAAAAGGCTTTTGATCACTTGAACTGGAATTTCCTACTTAGGACTATAAGATGAAAATGGGTTTTGGAGAAAAATGGGTCAACTGGATCTGCTATTGCATCAGCACCATCAAGTTCTCAATCCTAGTCAATGGCTCACCCGCTGGATTCTTCTCTTCTCAGAGAGGACTAAGGCAAGGGGACCCATTGTCCCTTTTTTTGTTCATCATTGCCATGGAGAGTTTAAATGATATGATGAAAACTGCCCAATCAAATAGCTGGATAACAGGCTTTAGAGTAGATTCAAGGGCCGTCAATAACCTTGAAATCACTCATTTACGATACGCCGATGATACTTTAGTTCTGTGGTGCTGACAGAGGACAAATAAGATTTTTGAGGGTGATTTTCATTCTTTTTGTGGCAATATCTGGGCTCCACATTAACTGGAACAAGAGTTTCCTATATCCCATTGATGAGGTCCCTACATTCACAACTTGGCTAACATTCTGGGAGGAAGAACTGGTGTTCTGCCAACCATTTACCTTGGAATGCCCCTTGGTGCCAAAAGCAATTCCAAAGATATCTGGAATGGAGTCATAGAGAAGTCCAAGAAAAAGTTGATTAATTGGAAGAGTCAATACTTATCCTTGGGTAATAGATTAATCTTGATTAACAGTGTGTTGGATGCATTAAAACTTATATGATGTCAATTTTTCGTGTTCCAACAAACGTGGTGGATAGAATAGATGCTCTTAGAAGAAACTTCCTTTGGCAAGGCAACTGTTATACCAGGAAGATACATTTGGTCAAATGGAAGACAGTGATCACCAGCAAAAAGTATGGCGGTATGGGAATCAAGAACCTGATAACTCAGAACCATAGTCTTTTGATGAAATGGTTATGGAGGCTCGCCTCAAATGAACAATCTCTCTGGAAAAAAGTAATTAGTCAAAAGTATGAAATGGGTGGGGAACGGACAACCAAGTTAGTCACTACACCTTATGGAGTCTGTCTATGGAGGTCTATCAGAAATTTGGGGGGGAAATTCATGAGTAAGTGTAGTCATCAAGTGGGTAATGGTTTGAAAACATCTTTCTGGCAAGCCTGAATCAACAACAAGATGCCACGGTAGGAGAAGTCTGGGATGCTCATGGTTGGAATCTAAGCTTCTGAAGACACCTTAATGATTGGGAGATAGATAACTTGGCAGAATTCTACAACACTCTCAATCTATTCAAAGGCCCCTCCTCTCAGGAAGACAATCTTACATGGCAAGTGGACAAACAAGGGAGATTTTCAGTCAAGTCAGCTTACAAAGAATTCAACCATTCTAACAACCAGATTAATTGTTGGCCAAGGAAACTAACTTGGAAAGTCAAAATTCCTCACAAAGTGGCTTGTTTCATTTGGCTCGTGGCCAGGAAAGCGGTCCTATCTCATGAAGGACTCAAGAAAAGGGGCTTCCACTTATGCTCTAAATGTTATATGTGCGGAGAAGAATCAGAGACAATCAACCGTCTTCTTTTACACTGCAAGTTAACTGGACAACTTTGGAGGATTTTCCTTAATATAAAAGGGATCATGTGGATGATGCCAAGAGATACACTTGAAGTGTTGGAATGCTGGAACAAATATAGCACTCAGTCAGAACAGAAAGAAAGATAGAAGATTATCCTTGCTTGCATATGGTGGACAGTTTGGAAAGAGAGAAATCAAAGGTGTTTTGAAGACAATCATAGCTCTATCCAGAAACTGAAGATGAACTGATGAAATGCCTAGCACTTTCCTATTTTTGGTGTAAACATGAATATATGGAAGACATAGAATCTTCTATTGATGTTCTAGTATCTTTGTAAGTAGGTTATAGCTTAGTACATCTTCCTATATTTCCTTGTAAGTATGGACAGCTGTAGTTTTTATGCAGTAAATAGTTATACAAAAAATGTTACCTTCTCAAAAAAAAAAAAAAGATGATCCAAATCTTAAAGACACGACATTTCCAATTAGAAAGAGATAAAAGTGGACTGGTACTTCGTTTTGGTAAACACAATTATAGGAGGGCATGCAACCTGTTGGCTCCCAGTTCTTTGGTTTAGTGGTAAGAGTGCAGGGTGTGGTATGTTAGTTAGGCACACATTACAGGTTCAAACCTGCAACAAACAAAAGCTTGGCATTTAAGTAGAGAAGGATATAGGGCGGGGCTCATTATCCACAGACTTTTGAACCACGTGTCACTGGCGCTCAGGAATTTTCATTTACCAAGAAAGTGGGGGAGAGAGAAGGGATGGAACCTGTTGACCAAAATACATGCGCAAAGTGGATATGCCCCTAGGAGTCATATAAACTCATTGGCACAGGAGCTTCATGACGAACTTCTTTAAAATACAAAAATGAAATACAAACCTAAGTGGAGGATGGTAACAAACGAATTGGGGCAACATATAGTTCAATAGGAAACCAAGCGAAAATAAAACTAGTCAACTAATAGAACAAAATATGCTCTTCTCTCCGTGTTTGCTGTTCTTTTAAAGACATGATGTTTTCAATTATAAAGGAATAAAAATGGATTGGTACTTAAAACAGAATGCAACGAAGCAAACGATCCATAAGACCAAGCAGACATCACCCTACTGTAATCCTGACACAGGTACCACTGAAGAGACAACAGTGAACAAATTGCACGAAAAAATTAGCAATATGATAATCACCTGGTACAAATGAAATTCCTTGGAAGGAAATTAGAGGGGGTCTACTCGTTACAATAGAGGGCTTTGTTATAGTCACTGGAATTCTGAAAAGTGGTCCTCGCCATGGTGCTTTGCTGTCTACGCCATATACTTCATAATAATGCAAGCCATCACTTAAATTGGTGGGGTCCACAACTATGCTGGAAGAATGAAGAGAAAAATATGTAAGTTTTTTCCCATAATGTACACCAATATAATCATCTAATCTCTTTTCTTGTTCTGTCTATACCCAGAATCATATCATGAGTTCAAATAAAAATCAACAACAACAACAGCATACCCAGTAAAATCCCACAAAGTGGGTTTGGGGAGGGTAGAGTGTACACAGACCTTACAAATATTAATGATTTGTTAAATCAACGCTAATCATATATATTCTATGTAAAGAGAAATTGGAGCTGTGGTAAATGGCAATAGCCATGACTTAATAGAAGAATTCCTGAACACGTAATACTCACTTCCTAGAGTAATAGAATAAACTATCACTATATCTACCATCCAAATAAGACACCAACATGACTGGTTCCAGTGACATATTTATACTTCATCTCATATTAATTGGCAAAAAAAAAGATGTTTTGTGCCAGAATAAGCTCTACAAATATATGGAGGAAAATAAAAAACCAAGCTAGCCCTTCACAAAGTATGCCTACTCCTGAAACTGGTCACCAAAAACTTTGGTTAGGCTCAAAATTCAAATCTGATTTGACACGTATAAATTATCATCACAGGACTCTCTTCATCAACAAATATTGACACATACCAGAAAATGTGAGAACTGATCACGAACCACAACATCTTAACTGAAATTATCACATGAAAATGGATTTCACTTTCAAAGTAGGGAAACAAACTGATGTCTAGTCAAGCCAGTCATTTAATGACTGCCTTGGCACTGACCTACAACCAACCAAAGAAGCTTTTGTTGTTGCCTCAAAATTGATCATCTATACAAGCCCAAAGAAAAATTGGCTATGGCATGAACCCAGTTTGAATATCCAAACTACATAGGTGAAAACAGGAACGGCATAAATATAAAACATAAAACAAGTGGTCCACAAGTTCTCCTTGGCACTTCCATGTGCATATGCAACATCAACTAACGTAAGGTTTCTTTTTCTCAAGATTTCAACAGTGAGACCCTCTTGAAGCAAGCGAAAAAGCACGCCAGCTCTCGAAATCCATACTAACAAATAAGAGAACATTGTCTCTTCGCGTCATACTTAGCTATGGTAAAAGGATTTCATCCAGAATTATTTTGTTCACGTTCTCACTCCATCTTCGAAGCATCCTGCTTCCAAGCCTCCCTTGATTTGTCACAGTGATCTGATCTTCTGCTTGTAAGTAGCTCTTTCATCTCTTCGTGCTGTAAATTATTTCCAAATGGATTCTTGTTTGTGTCTTGTATACTTGAGCAATTGTTAGTTTCACCTTTTAGCAAGAGATACTAAAAACAAATTCGCTCTCAAGATATTGAAAATATTTAGGATGAACATCGAGAAGGATTTCATCCCAACACCACATATTCTGCCAAAAACTAATATTTTCCCTGTTTCCTGCTCTGCTGATCTACTTCCACCATTATGCTCTTCCATAAACAATGTCCGTAAGAAGATGTGATTAATTCTTCCCTCCACTCCATTCTTTGATGCCAAAAATGGTCTGGCTATCATTGGTTTTCAAAAAAAAAATGGTCTGGCTATCATTGTTCATCAAAGAGTCTACCTCATTAGTTCAAAAGAGGGCCTTCTCGAGGACCCCTAGATTTCTGCCCATGCTTTCCATATGATATTGGGGATGTGATTACCTTCCAACTTATCAACGTGAGACCTTTTTGCCTCATCCTTTGAGCTGACAAGAAATTCCTTTGAAGTCTCTCAACTTCTTCAGTAACATATGCAGGAGAGAGCATAAGAAGCGGACTTAAGGTTGGATTTTCTATTACACACTCAAAATTGACATCTAAGAACAACAACAGCATACCCAGTATGATCCCACAGCACTCACAATTGACACCATTGTGTGGAAAACTAACGAAATGATGTTACCAGCTAGCTCTTAAGGAGTTCCTGTGGTTATATGACATCAACTGGTTTTGAGGTTGGCTGATTAGGAAACAATAATTAAGGTCCTGCAGAGCAATCTATTTAATCATTTGTGCACTATCTTTTCAGTGTTGAAAGGCCACAAGTATGACCTGCTGCAACTAAAGTAATAGCACATTGCTTAAAATATAAAGACGTTTCCAGCACTTCCCTCAGAATAATCAGCAGACAAGCAAACTGGAAAAAACCAACCCATCATTGAGGTAGAGCCACAAATCTTGTTGATAGCCAGCTAATACCCAAATTTGTGCATTTGGCAAAAGCAGTTATGAAAGATCACACATTCAGAGAGCTCAAAATGGACAGAGGAACTGGAAAAATAAGAAAATAAATGATTTATATTTAATCATCTAATCAGAATAGTTAGGATAGCTGAGTAACCTGAAGCTGCGCCCATTATGGGTGAGAAGGAGGTAGTCAGGAGCTCTCACCACTGCCTCTCCAGTAGAATGCAACTCAATGCACTCTTCAAAAGGAACCAATTGGTCTAAGTTATTTGCATCTTCATGGAACTTCGGTGTTATTTCCACTGTCCACTGAGGAAAGAATGTTATCAGCCCTCGAGGGGTAGCAATATAATTAAAAAAATCATAACCGACTAAATGACATTTACACCAAATGTCCTTTCAGCTGGCTTTGCATTTAAAACAGATATGAGCAACTTCTTTTCTGCATCAATTTACTTAACATCATACAGAGAAGTAGCTCAAACCATTTTCAAGAATTTCATGTGTTCCCCTGAAATCAACAGATTCACTATCCCCATCGGATTCTACATTTCTCCATCACACACAATATGGTTTTATTCTGAAAACATACATTAAAAAGGAGGTAGAGACTCACAGCAAGATGACTAGTTACATAATAATAAGGAACCATATGAACGCATCAAAGTTGACTGCCTTGACACTAAAAAGAATAGCACAAAAAAGATCTACTATTCGGCTTTGCCTCACTCTACCTGAAACATCGAAAACCTTTCTCCATTCAAAGCCCAGGTATCCACTAAATCGATTTGCAAACCTTTCATCCAGTCTGTTGGTCTTTTAAAGCTTAAGGCATACATAGATGCCTCCAGAAAGGTATAGAGGTTTCCACTTTCCACTGTGGCAACTCTACTCTACCTCTGTTCTTTTCTTTGACCGCAGTAGAGTATTAAAATGGCAACTTAAAAATAAGAATTCTAGTCTGGGTGTGGAAGGCAAGGGTAGCGACAAAAAGAAGAAAGGATCACAGTCTGTTTTATCAGTGAAGTGATGCTGAAGTGGATAATCTGTGTAGAATTGTATCAACTTGTATTTATGGCAATGGCAAGGGGCTATGATAGCAATAGGCTGCTGTTTCTGTGGGAAACTTGTAGGCTCCAGGTATTTCTAGGATCACGACAAACAAAGAGACAGTGACCCGAGGCATTTGTGAAGCGTGTGTCTAAGTGTAAAGCTTAGGCACATGAATGAGAAGGAAAAGAATTTTGACAACCAACTGTCACAATCACATCTACAGAGTTCTAATTGTGATTTCTCTAATTTTGGATCTCACTTACAAGTGAATGCCATCGTTTAAGGTTCCAATAGAAAGAAGGACGAGAGTCAGTTTGGGGTAACTCAGTCCACCCAAGGAGATTGAAGCATGAGGTTAACATCTTAGATATCCAAGGTTAGACTCCCAGCGACAACATTTGGTATGAGCTCAATGGGTTGCATTTGGCAACTTGCTTGTGAACTGGGCAGGTTACCTCATGAATTTGACGAGGTGCGCGAACTGACTGGCCCAGACACCATTGGAATAAATTTCAAGAAAAAACTCTAAATGGTGTGGTCTTGTATCTAATTTATTGGGTTAACTTCAACTACTATACAACAACAACTTGGGCTCAGACCCAAGCAAGCTGGATTGAGGGCCTGAGGCTATATGAATCCCAACTTCATTTAAGCCATTTCAAATTATCATCATACTACATAAAATAAAAGTGAAAAATAAGTTCTTTATATATATATATAAGTTCTCTAATATTTGGAACTACTATACATTATTAAAAAAGGAATATCCCAAAGGGTATTAGAGGAAGCCTTACTAATAAGACATTAAATCTTATCTAAACCAACTTGCCCCAGGCCCCAGGGTACTCAGAGACTCCAAAGATACCAAATAAATACTGTTGAACCTTCATAACAGATCATTGTCACACCAAAAATTATTCAGCCTGCATACAACACAACTACACCTCGACTTCAAACTAGTTGGGGTCCGCTATATGAATCTTTGGCATGCTTGACAAACAGAAGTTAAAGGATTAATCTCACCTCTGTAGATTGGTGACAATATAAAGGCTCCCTAAGGTAGATGCCTCGAGACGTAGCAGCTGCAAAAATAGCATTTCTGATCAGAATGAAAACATCCTTTGATCAGACCAGAAATAGTGGTGATAATGATACACACACTTTTTAAGTTAAAGCAACTGTTACATTACCCCTAAGAACCAAAAAGATAACAGTTATTCATCTTTGATAAACCTCCTTTTTGTTCCGGAATTCACCATTTGTAAAAGCTTAGGGAAAATGGTTTGCGGCATCATGAAGGGTTACAAAGAAATACACACATGCACGAAACACAGATATGAGCACACACACATACATACACGAAGTTGGTTTGCTTGTGATGCCAGCCTGCTTAATTTTTACTTGATACCACACACAGGGAAGATTTTGCACCTTTTGCATGTACTCATAAGCCCTGCAACGATATTCAAGATATTAATCACAAACAGATCAATGGTCATGCTAAAGATCAAAAGTCACAAGGAAGCAGTAAACCTAACTTGTCAACTTGCATGAGTCCCTGTCCAGCGGTTAATTTTTCTTCTGGTAAAGCACCTACGGGTATAGATGTATTTTCAAGAGCCTTCCGTACAGTGTATGGACTAACAGGAATACCTTCCGCCTGCAGGTCACAGACTTCAGTCAAAAAGAAAACAAGAGAAACTGTATTAAAGGTCCAAAACATTTGAATTACCTTCATAGCACTGACGATTAAAGCCACACCTCCACAAGCAGATGGAGATGACATTGATGTTCCGTTCATTAACATGCGTCTTTGAAGGGTCCATGTGGGCACAGGGGCCACAGCACCACCAGGGGCACTTATGGAGACACCAAGATCACCATCCACAGTGGGTCCCCGACTAGACCTGCAAACTCTTGGAGCTAATTTTGTACTCCAAACTCTAACTAGGAAAGAGGCACAAAGTATCCCAAAAGTTCCTAAATCTCGAATCGGAAAAGGGAGAAACCATTAAATAAGGTACATACCAGGTGTATTCAAGGCCTTCAGTAGGTGGCTCAACTAATAAGTGAGCACCAGCAGCCATAGCTGGAGAAACATATGCACCCACTCCAATTATGCTTGAACTGGTGCCACCAGGTGCACCCACAGTAGTCAAAGCTGGCCCATTATTGCCAGCACTACTGACAAATATTAGGCGGTGTTTGTTGACCACCTGAAATATTTCATCAGATGGTCAACCGATTAACAGATTTCTCATGCACTGAACTACCACAAAGTGATCATACAAAGGCAACGAACATTACCTCATTGACAAGGTCAACAAAACGACCATAGTCTGGCAGCAGTGTAGGTTCTCCGTAACTCATATTGATGAGATCACATTTATGCTGTCCACAAAATAGAAGTATGCACATCTCAACAATGATTAAAAATCAACGTAGAAACTACCCGCAAAACCACAGTTTTTTATTGTCAATACACATCTAGTCGGAGAATTTTAAGTTGTCACTTGACAAGAATGAGAACCGCGGAGGTAATGTAGCGTCACATGACACTCACCGAGGTTGTTAGATGTCAGAGAGTCAGATATTATAAGACTGACATCAACTTGCATGTGTATGCCAAGTACAGGCATTTTAACCCAAAGTACTAGCCTTTACAGCAAGACTTCGCAATTCTCATCTTAGTCAATAAGAATAGTCCACTGTAAAAATATTTCTGATAAATCTGACTTACTTAACCCACAAACCCGGCCCACAGTTTAAAACTAGGGACTAGCTCAACCACTGTAGCAAATTTGGGTTGGCTATGTTGCTCGGACTCTTCCAAAATGTCAATGGGTGCGTGTCGGATAAGCCAAAAGTAGTGTATTTTTGGAGAATCCGACACAGGTGCGGCTTCAAAAGTGAAAAGTCCGCGCAACTAAGGGTTGGTTCGACGATATCCGAATTCCATGCCAAAAGTTATTCCAGCTGAAAACCAGTTTTGAGACTTGAACAGCTGTACCAGTCTGCCCACAAATGGTTATTTGACCATTTAGAAAAATTATATCCTTCATGAACAGTGAATTTGACCACTTTTCTCACTCACCCTTCCCTTTCCTTGAAGAAATAAGTAGGCATTTGGCCATAGATTCCAAATATGTCACTTTTGTTAAAAATTAATCAGATGAAATTGTGTTTGGTTGTACTTTTTGCAAAGGATATTTGAAATATTGTTCATGCTTGAATGTACTTAAATACAACTTCAAAAGTGAAAAGTAAGTTGGACAAGGTTACAAGTTGTTCCCCAAATTTGAAATACAACTTCAAGTTGGATTTTGAAATTTTTGCGGCCAAACCAGTATTCACTATAAAGTGAAAAAAGAAAAAAAATGAATACTTTTTAGGGTCAAACGGGTTCTAAGTTTATTCATGATATGTTCCTATCACCTAAGAACTATATAAACTCACAATCTCGAGAAAATAGCCAAATACCCCCTCAACCTATTACCCAATTCTCAACTACACACTAATACTTTACGGAGGTCCTATTACCCCCTTTGAAGTATTTTAAACAGAGATATTAACACCCTTAAGTGTTGATGTGGCACAGCAAGTGTAAGGCAAATAAATAAGCCAAAATTATATGATTTGACAACTATCATTTCTTAATTGAATTCAATATAATTAATAAATAAATTTAATTAATTACAATCACATACTCTCTCTCTCTAACCATTTCCCTCCTTTAAAAATTACACCTCTACAATCAAATTTTAACATAGTTGCCATGGCAAGCACGTATACAATATTTTATTTTATTTAATTTATTTTCACTTTTAATCCACAACGAACTTTTTCATGACCAACCCCTTCGAATCTTTCCTAAAAATAGACATCATAACCAAAATAAAGTTAATGATAATTCTTTAATTTCTTCACCTGAAAAATGATATTACAGCTTCTGCTACAGAAATCTTTTCGGTTATGGTAGCAGCCCAAGTTTCTTAATTGGAACATAAAGTGGGTTTTAGAATTTGAAATTTATGAGTTTCTTGATTGGAATTGAAAGTGGGTATTAGAATTTGAAATTTGGCAAGGAAAATTTCATCTTCAAATTTATCAAAAAAAACAACGGGAGAATCAAGAGATGCAGAACTAGACAATAATGGCAGTAAGATACCATAATAAAAAGATTCAATATTTATGTCAAATTTATTGAATTCAACAATGACAACTAGATTTTGTGCAAATAAATGATCGAAAAGATAGAAGAAAGACGAAGGATGACGGGTGTGATAGAGATGGAGGTGGATTGGAGGAGATTAGACATTTGGAAACAATGGAGAAAAAATGGGATGATTTAGGAAGATGAATGGAATGGTGGAGAAAAAATGAAAAACATCAAAACTGATGTATTTTGGTAATGATTTTTAAAAAAAAAAATATATTCTGAAAAAATAGGTGTATATTACACTCTCCAACAAAGATTTGGGGGTGACATTTTAAGGGTGTCAATATCTGTGTTTAAAATACTTTAGGGGGTAATAGGACCCCCATGAAGTATAAGTGTGTAGTTGAGAATCGGGTTGAGGGGGTATTTGGTTGTTTTCTCCACAATCTCAATTCACTTCTTCTCACAAATAACATCCAAATTCAACCATCTATTATATCTTAACTCTCTTACATACTAAGCTTCTCTCTTTCAATTTCAATTTATAAGGCTATCAATTGATGATTTCAAGTAAGCTCCGGGAGATCAAAACATTCTTTTGAATCTCGAAGTTGAGCGGTTGAATTAATATCAACAGTATTGTATATTGGATGTTTAAAAAAATTAAATTGCAATTTGACTGTTATAGCACCAAATTCATATATGTTTGGAATTTTTTTATTTTCTTTAAATTGTGCGCTTCACTTCACTTTATGTTTTTTGCTTCAAGCCCATGTACTTGTCAATTTTTGTGTTTGTTGCTTGCAAAGAAATAAGAAGGATGTAAATCACCTCTTGACTAATTGTAAAGTAACCTCCAGATTGTGGCAGCTGATGCCAAAACTGCTCCTATAAGTTATACCATGCCGAGTACCAATGAAAGACTTCCTATGGTGCTGGAGAATAAGAGGCAAAAGAGCCAAAGGAAACATAGCATGATATTCCACTCCACAAGATGTATGTGGACACTAGGGAGGAAAGAAACTCTGAATCTAAAGGCAAAGAGAAAATCAATTAGATAATTGCGTAAAACTGTAGTATTTTCCTTTTATTCTTGGGTGGAGTAGGCACGTCTCCCTACTTGTTTAGATGATTGATTGAAGTTTGGTGAACGAAACTCTTTCATATGCCTCTTAAATACTAGGCAATTTTATTTTTTGACAAGTCTTATATGCTAGTCATCATTTGGTAATAAAATATGTTCATTTAAATAAACATAGTGGCCAAATCTATAAATCAGCCAAAAGATTTTCACGCAACTAGTTTCATTTAAACACAGCAAACTCTATCCAGAACTCGGAAGATAAAACCTGAAAGTTTACTGCAGATTTTTTTCCATTTGATGACAATTGGAACATGGATTGATCTTGTTAGCTCCCTGAGTAATTAAGAGGAGCCCAACTCAGGCTGCCTGACAACAATTCAACTTTGAAAAAAAAAAGTAGCATTTCAAGGAGGCATCTCGTGAGAATTGCATGATACCAACTCCCCTGAACTAAATAGACGCCCCATTCTTTTGCATATAGGTATGCATCATGCAATTGCTCATCTGATGCCCTTTCAAAAGAGCCTTATCCTCATAACTGATATAAAACCTCAGAAATCTGAAACAAAAAAGTAACTCTATTGTAGGAAGACAACCATTGTTGGGTAATATTAACCACCTACCCCGCATCTATATACTAAGAGATTAGAGAACAAAAGGGTAAGGAATGGGATTTACTTTGCTTCCTGGAGTTGACATGCGAATCTAACAATATGGCTAACCAGGTCCTTATGATTGTAAAAGGTACTGTGCACGCAAGACCTCCTTTAAGAAGATTATTCACCTATTAATCCTTTAAAGTGAGTATGGAAGTTCAGAGAATTACACCGTCCATTCAAGACATAGAAGAATAAATATAAGTATTGTGTGACAAAGACAATTAATCTGTCAGGTACACACAACAGAACTATATTACTGGTATATGATCCTCAATTTCCACCTAACCTAAATTTGCAGCAATACAATATTAAATACAGTCAGCACATCTTTTTATACAAGTTTCTGCACCCAAAGCGCATGTTTTTCATAGCTAAACAGTTCTTATTGTGAAACGTGTGGAGAAACACCTCAAAGATATAAAGCTAGAGCACAGTAACAGCCAAGTGAAGTAGATAGCAATAGCCAACTCCTCGTTACTTATGTGGTGTTTCCTTTAGTTTAGGTACTTTCGACGACCCCCCAAAAGTAAGACCCAAATACTTAGCTAGCGTTTGGCCATAGATTCCCAAATATATTTGGCAAGTCATTTTTGGGTGAAGTTTCACCATGTGTTTGATCATAGTTTTTGGGGGAGATGTTTGATATTTTAAAGAAATATGATTTATACTCGTAAGTTCTAAAAACTATCATTTCATAATGAACAAGTTCCGTGATAAAAATTGAACTCATAGATTATAAGTTCCAACCTGCTTATAAACAATTTCACAGATCAGTGTAGGAGCTACTGCTGTTTTCTCAAATCACAAAGGAGCATATAATTTTTATATTTATATTTACAACAAACAAATCATAATCAGAAATACAGTACATAAGTTGAGTGAGTGCCTTCATGGTGCTTTTCTCAAGCTTGTCAAGTTGGGATTAATAAATGATGGGGTGTTTTTATAAAACTTCCCAAAAAAGACAATTTGGCCCAAAACTAGTTTTTTCTAGTTTTGGGAAATTTGGGTTTTTTACAAAAATATTTGCCAAAAAATGACAATTTGTATGGCCAAACACTTTTTGCCAAGTTTCTTCCCAAAAAATACTTCTACTTTTTATGGTCAAATAGGTCCTTAATCTAATTATGCATAGAAACACACCTACTGTATCAATACCTGCATGCCAAAACCCAGAAAAAGAGAAGCATGAAAGAGTCGTGGAGACTGGATAGATTGCATAGATAAAAAAGTAGGAAAAATCTAATTACCAAAACAATTATTGGATTTGTTTGATAAATGGTGAAGAAGATAATGATCAAGTTTCTAAGTTTCTACAATTAAAAGATAACACCCACACGGAGAATTTAAAGCAGGGATCACCAAAAATTTAAGAACTACCATTGCAGGAAGAAGAGAAGCAAGGGAAAAGAACATTTTGCATGGGAGAGATCATGACCTAATAGTAAAAATGATATAATGATGAATAGGCCCTACCTCTACAGCTGCAATCAAGGCCCTAGTCAAACCAGTTCCTGTTTCCATAGAACCCAGCCGTGAATCCCCAATTTTACAAGACACAATTTGTGCTCCTGGTGCAACTCCATTTAGTAAAGGTTCCTTCACAAAGAACATGCATAACATAAACACATCTTAATATAGCATCAGGTTAGTTAAATCTAGTGCCAGACAAGCACCAGTGTAATGGAAATGTTGCCAACAGAAATATTATTCTACCTCCGGGTGGAAGGCGGAGGCAATACCAGCAACATGTGTGGCGTGTGGGGAACTATCTGTTACGATACTTAAAATATTCCCACCATTGTAAACATTTAGCACACATGTACAGGCATCCAATTTACTAAAAACTCCATGCTTTTGTTCAAGCCTACAAAGTTAGTAGCTCAAACAATGAAACTCCAAACAGTAAAAGCAGTAGACATTGATTACTACTGTTTCTAGCAGCCATGTCATACCTGTAATTAGTTAAAGGAACAAAATCTGCAAGCTTTCCACATCCTGATTCATCCTCAAGACTCTGTGTGTCCAAAGCAGCTCTCCAAAGCTCCCCATCATGCCATACAACAGCATCAATAACTGGTCCCTTGTCATCGTAGCTCTATGACAGATATCAGATTTAGCAATGGAAACCGAAAATACAACTTTTTGGTAAAGGACTTGGAAATGAATCAGCACAAAATGGTACCGACATCAGCTTGCTTGCGCAGAAGATCAACTCTATTCTGGAGGTCTTCATGGACCATTTTCAAGTGCACACCTTCTACTTTTGTGTGCTTCTGCAGAATTGGTAATATTATGTTCAGCGAAGTTACATCAAAGTAAAACTAGATAACTAGAACAACAAACTTGAAAAAACCAGAGCATGTCCCTGCATATATAAAGCAATGGCTAATGAGTTGGAACATTTTAGATAAACCTGTGGACTTTAAACCTATGTTTATCAACTTATGCAATTGAGTGCTTACGGACGTATGAGCCAAGGAATTAATGATAAATTGCTTTCACGAAAACTCTAATTAGATATAATTAATAGCACCACATTTACCTTTACCAAAATGAAACACAATGAGTAAGTACTCATAATAAACAGCTAATTAGAATGTCATGCGATATTTTAAAGCAATAAAGATCCTTGATTCTTTTTCTAGTACGATATATTCAGATCAAAACCCTTTTCTTGACATTTGTCATATTATACTTCAAATATTCTATCAAAGTAATCCAACTGCATAACACAGCCTCATCTGATGAGTTTCACTGAGCAACTAATCAGTTCTCATATTAGTCAAAATGCTCCTGTTTCACCTGTTAAGCTTTATGTTAAGATGGAAAGGCATAACCAACTTCACATTAGACCTCGACTAGGCAGAATCAAAAAAATATTAGGCTAGGCTGTCAACTGTCACCATGGCAGAATCTGGAATCTGTGCAAACAGAGGCGGACCCACCTTGTTCGGTCAGGTGCACGTGCACCCGGCAACTTTTAAATTGTTTTCGTACATATATGTATAGATAGTCTATAAAATGATAGTATATTTAATGGTCCAGCCTTATTATAAAAAGCCTTCTAGGTGCACTGGTCAAAGTTTCTGCTTTGAATCGCAACAATGTGGGTTCGAATCCCGCGATAGGTACCCTTTTTTGCCTTTAAAATCAGTTTTTTCTTAACAATTAACCTTTTTAAAACTGTTTTTATTAACTACTCGTTTTTGCCACCTCATCTGGCCCACCCCTAACCTTACCCTTGAGTCACTCTTAGTGGTGCCCCCCTATCTTCAAATCTTGGGTTCGCCTCTGTGTGCAATAAAGGTTCAAAACCATAGCTGTACCTATTGAGATTTGGTGAACTCGGTTTCATTTTGAACATTTACAAAATTCATGTCAATTGTCTTAGTAGATCTTTGAAAAACTTGGTCCCCAAATATCTGATCTCTGGCATGTGCACCTAAGTCGCATGGTTTATTTTCTTTCTCAAGGGTTCTTTGAGAATTTACCTTCATAAGTTACAATAGATAAGTGGTTTTCTCTCTTTCTTTTGCAGTATTGTGAGTTGACATGCAGACATGGCAAGAATTTTGTGTCTTGAGACTCACCATCTCATCTCTAGCATTAATTGGTTAACATTCCACATGCTTTGATCATAGAAAAAGGATCCAATCAAGACATGTGGTGGTTACAAGCTACCTAAAGTGTACTTAAGATGAGTAAAGCCGTCCTTTCTCTCTAGCATGGTAAGAGTTTGACCTTTTAGGAGTCGCTTGGTAGGGTTTATAAGAATAATGTTAAAATAGAGTGGATAGTAATGCTTGCATTAATCATGCATAGATTATTTCTTATGCATTGTTTGGTTTGGTGTATTAAAAATAGCATGCATTGCATATATTTTTTAAAATTATTTATTTACAAAGATACCCTCCACAAAATGGTGGAAAAGATGTAAAACAAGTTTTGAGGGGCAATTGGGTCTTTGACCACGCTAATGCATTCATCAAAGATTCAAATCCCTCGTATTACTAATACCATGGATTTTCATGTATTAGCTATACACTCCTCAATACACAATAGAGTAAGCATTAGTTATACATGGCATGAAAAGTGCACCAAACAAGGTACTACTAACACACAAAGCTAATGCGTGCATTATTTTTGCTAATACACTCTACCAAACGACCCCTTAGATACAATAGGACTACCTAATTTGACATACTCGGAAGCAAGTTCTAAAGGTTTCTTTTCATATGACCTTCTCTTACTTTATAGTGTTGCTTAATGCTACGGCTCTTTAAAGAATTTACAAGTTTCTTCATTATCATACATTTGAAGATGCTCACTGCAAATAAGTTAATGACCTCTACATTTGCAATTTATCAAAATATGAGGTTATTGAAGGAAATAATCACAGAGATGGTGGAGAACCTTATCAAATTGACCAAGCTGCTTTACAGCCTCTGCTATTGCTTCTTGATTTTTCTCATCCCACCTTCTCTTTCGTTCTTTCTGCAAATAAGAAGAGTTTATAGAAAGAGAATATTTTAAAATCCCTCAAGAACGAAATCAACAACTACTACCCCTCAGTCCCAAACAAATTGGGGTTTGAACTTAAAAAAATAATTATAAATACTTGTTTAAAGCAAAGAACCAGAATATAAAGAGAATGGCAACCAGAATCACCTTTACTCGAGAGGTCAGCGTATCAGTAAAGAGCTCATACACCAATTTGCAGCCAACACGCCACTCGCCAGATGGATTCTTCCATGAAGAATTTATGACAAGAGAAGCCCCTACAAAATAATTAATATATGAAGCATTTATGTTGCATACTGATAGAAACATAGGTTTTATATTGGATAAAAGAGAGAGAAAATACAAAGAGAGACACAAGTATCTCGTATCTCCAACATAAATTTTCTGCATATAAAAGATATTACAACATATCTACACATTACTGGATCTATTATTTATATAATAGCTAACTATAACTATTTCATAACCATTTAGGATAAAGAGACATAACTTCTAGTAACTATTAAGATTAGATTAGTTAATTATTATCATTAGTTAGTTATCATTCAGTTAGTTAGTCTATTAGTTAGTGGCAGCTGCAGTATCCAGCTCATTGCCAGCTGTAAGGTAGTTACTAGTCAGATATTTTTGTTTCCTCCTTATATAAATATACACACACTTGTAATGGAATCGATTGATTGTTTTTCCCCAAATTCCTTCCTTATTCACTTCCATTCTCAGGTATTGAGGCTGTGATATTGGTTTAACCTTCTGTGCAGTCCTCTTGACAATAACCATAAGGAATTGCCAAATAACTGCTAATAACGCAAGAAACTGCCCAATCCTCTATGTGTGAAACCTCCACAAATTTGAGAAGATGTAGATCATTATCTTCACCTATCTTTCTTTGTTTCTTCCTCCTTGAGTAAGTATGGAAGATACGTGGCTTATCATATACAAATGAATCAAGAGTATGTGGACTCATAGTACCTTTTGATACTTCAAACTAAGCAAGCAAGATTGCAGGAGAAATGTAAATGTTATGGTCCCTTGCCATAGATTTTCTGAAAATGTCAGAGCAATGCAATTAAAAAAAGCGGTTTATAGAAGGATGCACGAGAGTAGTTTATTTCCCTTTCAACTACATACACTCAGATGTCCTTAGATCACATTACTAATCAAAAAAGTTGAAGGCATTCCTGAGTCTGACTAAATCTTGACATAATCAGAAATGATATAGGTCTTTCTTTCCTTTTAAAAGTTCAGAAATGACACAGGTCTACAGCATTATCATCATTGTAAACAGCAACGGAGGATACAACTCATTCTGGAAACACTTCTTATAATTATTGATGATTAGCAATACTGCACCGTCATTATTCAGTATCTCCATATTGAAAATGTGTCATTTTAGGCTCTATGGTCCAATCATCAGAGGAATTAGAACCTAAATCCTAGTTATGTGGCCATAGAAAGATTTTGACTGACGGGAAGTTTCAATCGTTCCATTAGTTATGGGCTGATTTAAGATTGAATTGGTCTATAATAAATATAAATTTTATAATTAAACAAAATGTTTCAATGTGATGGAACTATATCTTAAGGAGACAAGTCAAAGATTCTAAAATAGGGTACAAACTGCAGAATGATTCCTAAATTCAAAGACATACCAGAAGCTCCAGTTATACAACAATTGTCATCAGCCTTTACCACTGTAGAAGTATCAACATCTCCGCTCCCAGTACTGCAAATAAGATAATCATTACCAGTGCATGCAAAATGTATTTTATTAATATCATATCCACTGAAAATAAAAGTAAACTTCAGATTCTCAAGCCTCACCAATCTATAACATCAATGACCTTCGGCTTTCCATCAGAGGTAACTCGTAATCCAGCCGCAGCGGGATCAACTCCAGAATCTGAGACACTTAATCTCATAAGCAACAACAGTATACACACAAATATGAACTCACAAAACAATTGTTGATTCATCTTCTAATAATATTCATCGACAAGTAAAAACGAATTGAAATAGAGAAAATTACCGAAAATAGCAATGATGACACCGCGACCGTCGTACTCAGGGTGAGCTTCGATGAACCGATCAGCGGCAATCTCTTTCTTCGGCATTTGAGCAGCAAGGAAAGTTGACTCCTTCAGTTTGAAACTACGCACAGCTCCGTTGCCGTCGCTGGATTCAACTAGCGAAGTACAAGGCATTGCCCTAGCTATTCTCTTTTTGGGCACAATGATGGTAGGAGATGGAGAAAACAATGAGTGCGAAACTGATTGAGGCGTTGAGAGTTGTGGAAGTGATTTAAATATTGGATTTTGCATCGCAGGGGTGTTTTCGTAAGTTTGTCTAAGGGTGTTTTAGTAAAATGGCGGATTCCGGCAGTGGCGGTGGAAGGAGAGATTGCCACCTGCCGGGAATTTGAAGATTTGTGCTGCTGGGTTTTAGATGGGTTTGTTTCCCTCCATGTTAAATTACCTTATCCATCCTTGCATGAAAATTGCCCATTTGGGAATTTGCTGCTCCACGAAGTAGCTATAAAATATCTCATTTGGAAAATAATCAAACTAAATTAAAATATGAATTTATTCTATAAAAATAGAAAAAAAATCCTGACGAAATAATTTGTTACGTCCATGTTGAATAAAACGTGAAGCAAAGATACTTTTCTTTTTCCCATAAGATCATGTTTGTGAAGTTATACGTATATGTCAACTGTCCAATTAAGTTTAATTAAAGTTGTTTGTGATTAATTAGTTGATTAGTTAGTTGTTGTTAGTAACAGTTTTGTTAGAGTTAGTTAAGCTGTAGAATATAGCTTTAAATACAGATGTATGAGCTTTGCTCAAGTTAGTTGTGTTGATTGATAATGAGAAGGTTTCTATGTTTCTCTTCTCCCATGTATCTTCATACATCTCCTCTATAATTCTTCCTCCATTGTTGAATACTCTGCATCTTATCATGGTATCAGAGCCAGGTTCTCAACCTAGCTATTATTCCGTTGTATTTCTTTCAGTTTTAGATTACAAATTCTCGGTGCGTATTCATGGCGATTGAGGATCAGACTGGTAACACATCAGCAGTTACTCAGGTTGTTGAGATTGATCATCATCATCCATTGTATCTTCATCCAAGTGATACACCAAGAATCTCTCTAGTCTCTATTCAACTTACTGGACAGGAGAATTATGCAATTTGGAGTCGGTCAATGCGTCTAGGGTTGCTAGGAAAGAGCAAATTGGGATTTGTTGATGGTAAGCATCCTAGAGAAGTTTTTCATTCTTCTCTTCATGATCTGTAGGAGAAGTGCAATGACATAGTGCTCTCATGGATTATCAATTCTATCAGGAAGGATTTACTGAGTAGTGTCATCTATGCTTCGAATGCTTCAAAGGTATGGATCGATCTAAAGGAACGCTTTGATAAGGTTGATGGATCTAGGATTCACTACCTTCATAAGGAGATTCATACAATGTCTCAAGGAACTTCCACTGTATCTAGCTATTATTCTAGATTACGTGAGTGTTGGGGTGAATTTGATGCAATTATGCCATGCCCAGGGTGCAATTGTCCAGAGTCCAGAACATATATGCATCACTTCGAGTACCAGAGATTGTTGCAGTTTTTGACTGGCCTAAACGATTCATATGCTCAGAGTCGTAGTCAGATTCTCTTAATGTCTCATACACCTTCCATTAACCAAGCCTATTCCGTGGTGGTTTCACAGGAAAGCCAGAGATCTTTGGGCAAAGCAGTTCAATTTGTTGAGGTAGGTGAAAGTATTGCATTCTACAGCTCTGGTAACAGAGGCAATTTTAAACAGGGATCAAGCTCTAGTAATAATACATCCTACAAATCTGGACATCATGGAGGTATTTCCTCCAATTCTGGTGATAATTCCAACTTTGGTGTTGGTATGCCTAATGGATCATCTTCCAACCTTAAGACTACAAAAGGCAATCAAGGTCTGTACTGTGATTACTGTCATCATACAGGTCATACCAGTGGTACATGTTATAGACTACATGGTTACCATGTTAACTTCAAGCACAACTTCAAGAAAAAGTCTAGCAGCTCACCCACAACTGGAAGGGGAGGGACTGCTCACTATGCTGCTGGAGATGCTAACTCTCAATGGAACAGGAATCCTGCATCTGACCTTGGAGACTATGTAGGTAGTTCTATAAATGCATCTAGAGGGTTCCCAAATTCTCCTAATGTTGGCTCTGCAGGTCAGTTTGGAGAAAGTTCATCACAGATGGCTTCCCAAGGACCATATACAAGTGCTCCCTACTTCACACATGAGTAATATCACCTACTTCTTCACCTACTTGATCAGGGAAATGAAAGTAATGGTACAGCTCTTTCAGCATCAGGTATGTCCAATTATACTACATCTTCTACTGGTGTTGTTAACTGGATAGGTGATACGGGGGCTACTCATCACATGATAAACAATCCTAGGATTCTATTTGATGCTAAATCCTGCTCTAATTCTAGATCAGGTAATGTGTCATTGCCAACTGGAGGTATTGCAAAAGTTAGTCACTTAGGATCTACTGAAGTCTTGGATAATCAGACAGTTCATAATGTGATGTGTTTACCTGATTTTCAACACAATCTACTGTCGGTTTCAAAGCTTACAAGGGACTTAAAGTGCTCAGTTAGCTTCTATCCTGATTTCTGTATCTTTCAGGATCTCTACAGTGGACAAGTGAGAAGGGTTGGTCAGCATAATCAAGGTCTATATGTGATGAATTCTTCCTGCAATTTTTAAAGCAAGCTGCTGAGAATAAAAGTCTCCACAAGATGAGTTGTTGTTCTTTTCTAGTTAGAAAGCAGAAAAATAGCATAGGCCTAGCTTTATGGCATAAAAGACTAGGGCATGTGCCTATACACACATTAAAGACGCTGAAATACTTTGATAATGTTTGTATTGTTGATTCTGATACTTATCATTGTATTGTATGCCCTTTGGCAAAGCAATCCAGGCTTCATTTTCCTCTTAGTTCTACTTTATATGATGCTTGCTTTACACTCATTTATGGTGATATATGGGGTCCCTACAGGTCCCCACTCATGATGGTAAAAAGTACTTCCTTACACTAGTTGATGATCACTCCAGGTATACCTGGTTATTTCTTCTCACCTCCAAAACTGAAGTCATAGTAGCTCTCACAAATTTCATGTTGATGATTAAGAATGTGTATTCTGCATCTGTTAAATTCTTAAGAATTGATAATGGGTGTGAGTTTTTTAATTCCCAAGTCTCAAATTTGTTAAATACTCTTGGTATTGTCCACCAAAGTTCATGTGTCTACACACCTCAACAAAATAGGGTGGTTGAAATGAGGCACAAATATATTCTAGACACTGCTAGAGCTATAAGGTTTCAATCCAATGTCCCTCTTAAATTCTGGGATTACTTTTGCTACAACTGTTGTTTATCTAATCAACAGGTTACCCTTTTCCACTCTCAAAGGGATGGTTCATTTTGAAGTCCTTCATAAACAACCTCCTGATCTTAGTCATCTCAGAGTCTTTGGTTGTTTGGGATATGTTACTTGTCTTAGAAAGTCAGATAAATTCTCTCCTAGAGCCCTTCCTACGGTCCTTCTTGGTTATTCTCTTACTCAAAAGGGCTATATCATGTGTACTCTTCATGGGGAAGACTTCATAGTCAGTAGAGATGTCATTTTTAAGGAAGATGTTTTTCCTTTTCATCATACAATTCATAAGAGTTCTCTTCTGTTTCCTGCATCTTCACTCTCATCTGACTATTCTCCTCCTGATAATGTGCAGATTCCTGTGTCTAGTTCCCTTGTTCATGATCCTCCCCCTGCATGTGCAGAATTTCCTATGCCTTCTAAACCTGTTCCCTCTGAACCTCCTTCCTTGTCTCTTGATGTGGCTCCTAGGAAATCACACAAAACCACCAAACCTCTTATATGGATGCAGGACTATGTAGCTCCTTCTAAGGGCCTTGTCTCTTGTCAGTTTCCTATTTCCAATTATGTTGCCTATGACTGCTTGTCCCAGTCTTATAACACTGCTTTAGCTGCATATTCAGCTACTTTAGAACCATCCAACTACTATGATGCAGTAAAGAATCCTCTGTGGATTGATGCTATGAAACTAGAAATTGCAGCTTTGGAAGATAATCACACATGGACTTTAGTTGATCTCCCCCCGGTAAATCTCATATTGGATGTAAATGGGTCTTCAAGATCAAATACAAAGCCAATGGTAAAGTTGAGAGGTACAAGGCAAGACTTGTTGCAAAGGGGTTCAGTCAAAAGGAGGTCCTTGATTATACTGAAACTTTCTCTCATGTAGCTAAAATGGTCTTAGTGAGATCTGTGGTTGTTGTGGCTGCTGCAAAACACTGGCCTATTTTTCAGATGGATGTTCATAATGCTTTTCTCCAAGGTGATCTTTATGAAGAGGTGTATATGCATGTTTCTCAGAGGTTTGGTAGTCAAAGAGGGATTGGTAAAGTGTGCAAACTCAACAAGTCTCTATATGGTCTAAAACAGGTACCTAGATAGTGGAACAAGAAGCTCACTGAAGCTCTAATAGACCTTGGTTTCTGTCAAAGTCATTTTGATTACTCTTTGTTTACCAAAAAGGCAGATTCTCATATTGTTGTGGTGTTAGTATATGTGGATGATTTACTTGTTACTGGAAGTAGTTCAGAGATAATTCTACAGACTAGAAATTATTTGAAGCTCAAATTCAAGATGAAAGATTTGGGGCAATTGAAGTTCTTCCTAGGTATTGAATTTGTCAGGTCACAGCAGGGCATTCACATGAGCCAGAGAAAGTATGCTCTAGAGTTGATTACTGAGATGGGATTAGGTGGAGCTAAGCCAGCTAGCACACCTATGGAAGCTAATATCAAATTGACTTCTGTTGAATTTAATGATCATATAAAAGGATCATAAACAGAAGACATTGATAGAATTCTGGATGATGCAGGTCCATACCAAAGACTAGTTGGAAGATTGCTTTATCTAACAATGACCAGAGTTGACATCACCTATGTAGTGCAAGTGCTAAGTCAGTTTATGCACAAACCAAAACAATCACATATGGAGGCAGCCTTGAGGGTGGTAAGGTATATTAAAGCTGAGCATGGACTTGGTTTACTTATGTGTAATACCCCAGAAAATTTTGAGCTAAGACTCGAACCGTCCTTCATTGTGAGTAGGATTTTACCGAGGAATTAAAATTTCTTTAAGTGTTAAGGTCACTAGATGTAGCACCTTGAGTTCCAAAAAGAATTAAGTTGGAAATAGCAAAATCTGAATTTTTGCAAGTTAAGCTAAGTATGAGTTTTGAGTCGACTTCAAACAACCATAACTTCTAGCTCAAGATGAGTTAGGTGTGATAATAGATGTCGTAGGGAATATCTTTGAATTATCTTTCCAATGCCACCGAGTTTGCTCAGTTTCGATATCGTATGAGGGAGATAAGTCCATTCGAAGTTGGGTTGTCTAAGATAAGGAAAGTCAATACCGGATTTTGAGGGGTATTTTGGTCTTTTCCATACCCTATCAGATTTAATTCATTTTTAGTAATATTTTAGGGGGTCTAATATGATTAGGTTCAGTTTTATAATCCTAGTTTATGCCTAGGGTTTTAGTTGAGAGTTCAAGAAGAGAAAAGAGAAAGGATCTAATCGTTCATCAAAATTCTTGAGAGTTGTTGCGGATTGTCGCCATGGGTTTGATCCCTAAGAGGTATGTAAGCTTCCATAGTGTTGGGTTTGTTCACCCACATGCCAAACATATTATTTTCAGCAAAGTTTCATTCTCAAAAAGTTGAAGTATTTAAGTTCTTGATAGGTGTTCTTGAAGTTCATTCTAAATCTTGTTTTGCTGGGATTTTGATGATTTCTTGAGATTAAAGTGATTGTTTTGAGTGTTGTTTTGAGTGGATTAGTGTGTACTTAGGTTGGGTAATTGAATCCAAGGAAAACTTGAGAAAATAAATCGATTAAAAGCGATTTAAGGTCAGAAAATGAGAGGAAAAGTTCGTCAGTTTTGCCTGGGGCAATGCTGGCGCGATGCGCCCCCGTTGCGCCAGGAAGGCTGGGGCGACGTGCCAGCAGTGCGCCAGAAATGAGCCCCAGTAAATTGGGGCCTAGCGCAGCGCGCCAGGGATGTGCCAGGATCGGCGTTTTTCACCAATTTTTCATCGTTTAGCCTATTTAAGTTATTCTAAAGTGTCCTAACATTTCCCATTGATTCTAACAACTCTAAATGACTTCTAAACACCTAGAAATCATCGTTGAACATGAATCATAACCTTGAATCCATAAATCCAAATTCAAGGTAGAGTTAAGAGTTAAGCCTTGAGAGTTCTTCCGAACATTTGAGATAGTGCCTTTGAGTTTTCTTTGAAGAATCTTCTACAAATTTAAATAAATTGTTTCAAGGCTCGAGTAAGTGAGTAAGAGGATGAGGAAAATGTGTTCATGAGTCTACTTTGTCATCATGAGATCTTCCTAGTAGGAACCATAACTCTTGAATTCATAATTCACATTCAAGAGAGTCTTAAGAGTAGAGTTCAAGAAAGTCTTTGAGTTCAATTGTGAATCTTTTGAGATCAACTATTGATTTGAACTAAGTTTTGAAGAATTAAGTAAGAGAATGAGAAGAGTCGTATACATGAGTTCCTTATTGATATTTTGACCCTTGAGTCGAGTCGTTCATGTCCCTAACTTCCGCATGAACTCCATCAGTTTAGTATCTCTGAAAGGAGTAATATCTTCAAGTTCTAACTCCTAAGCATCGAGTTCCTAACCCTTCTGAGATTATAATCCTAATCATGGGACTATTACCTACTACCCATGAAGTCCATGAGTTGAGTTGTTCATGCCTATAATTCCACATGAACATCATAAGTCGAATAATCTTGAGATGAGAAGTATCTTTGAGTCCTTGAGTTGAGTAATTCATGCTCATAATTCCGCATGAACCCTCTGAGTTGAGCATTCTTGAAATGAGTAGTATTAGTGAAGTTCTTGAGTTCCAAGTAATGAGATCTATCTATGGTTATTGAAAACCTTGCATCGAGTCGTTCACGTCCATAATTCGACATGAACTATATTTTAAAAAATCTTTTACAGATATTTTAACTTTGTTTTAAGACTTAAGTTTTGAGTTCAGTAAAGAGTAAAGTTGAAGTTCTTTTCTTCAAAAAGTATATGGGGACTATGTATTCCCAAAAGAGTTTAAAATGTTTTCACATTTAGATAAGAACGAAAAACTTAGTTTTTTTCAGTAAAGAGCCTTTGGGCTAGTTTTCAGTTAAAGAGTAAATGTTTTCACAATAAAGCAAGAGAGGAAACCTTGATTTCCAAGATAGCCTTTGAGCTAAGTTTTTGAGCAATTATCTCAAATCACAGAAAGATGTATGTTTTTAAAACATAAAAAGCTAGTATATTTTTGGGAGTAGTATTGAGCACCGATATGGGGGAGAGTTCAGATAACTCACAACCCCCATAAACTATGTAGCCATCATGGGTAGAAAAGGGTCATACTTTTTAGATGAATCCTTTTCGCATAGACTAGTGGATCCACTTAGTAGTTCAGGTCATATACCTTTGGCCGGGTATAGGATGCGCTGGCAGCGTGAGGTAGATCGTTGTATCATAACTATAGTTCTTAAGTGATGGTTGTCGGTTAGATAAACTCCCACAGAAGTTATTGTATTCTTATATACACAATTATTTGTATTTTTACATACATTTCAGAGTTATGTTGTATCATTGCATACACAGAGTTGACAACAGTATTTTGTATTTTTATATACATCAAATTATTTGTATTTTACATACATCATAGTTATATGTATCTTTGCATACACACAGAGTTGGCATCATATTTTTAAACAACTTTTCTTTATATTGCACATGTTTTAAGTTGCTTTATATTGAAATGAGTTCAGCCATGTTGAGTTGAGTTGAGCCAGGTAAATTCTTCAGTTTCTTTCAGATTCTTTTCAAGCTTATGTTATGCTTTAGAATTCCCCTTACATGCTCGTACATTCCACGTACTGAGTCATTTGGCCTGCATCTTCTTATGATGCAAACACAGGTATTCATGATCATCAACAAGAGCTTCGTTGATACATCCGAGAGTTCTAGTTAGCTATAGTGAGCCTCATTGCTTCCAGAGGATTTCATTTACTTCAGTTCAGTCAGGATGTCGTGGGTCTTGTCCCGACTTCCATCCTTATCAGTTAGAGGCTTCATAGATAGTCAGTATAGTTGAGAAGTCTGTATTATTCATTTAATTTATTAAATGTTTTAAAGACTTAAGTTGCCAATTTTGGGGCGAGTTGAATATATTTTATTATTCAGAGTTTTCATTTGAGTTAAAGTTTGAATTTAAGTTTTATGAACATTTATTTCAGTTTTTAAGCTTTGTATGCTTGAATCAGTTTTCCGCTTGTAGTCAGACAGGATGAGGGTTCGCTTGGGGACCAACAATGGTATTCGAGTGCCAGCCACGTCCAGGGTGTAGGCTCGAATCGTGACATTATCACTTCAAAAGACACAGACAAGTTAAAAGCATATTGTGACTCTGATTGGGGAGGATGTATTGAGTCAACGAGGTCTGTCACTAGCTACATTGTAATGTTTGGTAATGCTTTGGTGTCTTGGAAGTTGAAGAAACAAGACACAGTATCCAGAAGCTCTGCAGAAGCTGAGTTCAGATCCTGGGCTTCTACTGTGGCTGAAATAACTTGGCTAGAAGGATTGTATAAAGAGATGGGTGTTAGCATCAGTCGACCAGTGCAGCTGTTTTGTGATAGTAAAGCTGCTATTCAAATTGTAGCTAATCCAATTTTTCATGAGATAACTAAACATATAGACATCGATTGTCATTTTGTAAGGGAGAAGATAGTACAAAATTTGGTTCAAACACAACATGTATCTACAAAGGAGCAGTTGGCTAACTTGCTTACTAATAGTTTGGGCGGACTATCCCATGACTACTTAATGTCTAAGCTTGGTTTGAAGAACCTCTTCCAACCATTAACTTGAGGAGGGGTGTGAAGTTATGCATATATGTCAGCTGTCCAATTAAGTTTAATTAAAGCAGTTTGTGATTAATTAGTTGATTAGTTAGTTTGTTAAACAAGTTAGTTACAATTCTGTCAGAGTTAGTTAAGTTGTAGAATATAGCTTTAAATACAGATGTATGAGCTTTGCTCAAGTTAGTTGTGTTGATTGATAATGAGAAGGTTTCTCTGTTTCTCTTCTCCCATGTATCTTCATACATCTCCTCTATAATTCTTTCTCCATTGTTGAATACTCTGAATCTTATCAATGTTTCATAATTCATATTAAGCTAGACACGTTTTGAACCAAAAAAATATATATGAGGATTCTAGCACTATCGTGAGAAAATCCATTTCCAATATCAAATATTTTTGTTGCATGGATAGTATTTAAATAGGGTCGGAGCAGAATCTCAAAGGAGCTTCATATGTGGTTTGTGAACTCTTTCTTCGTTTTTATTATAGGTGGATGAAATATCCAAACATGTGTACAGCTGATATCTTCAGCAGCCCAGGGTAATTATTTCACTTGGAACAATATTGAAGTTTAAATTTCTGATTTGACGACAACCGCATCAATACCAAAAGAGAGAACAGAAAACTATTCAGGGGAATAACAAAACAATGGTGAATATATTTTCCTGGCCTGATATTTGAACATGAAATTTTCAGATTCAGCGGTACGACATTCTGCACATCATATGAAATTGAAAGTTGAAGGACTCATGGATCTATACCATATACTATTCTAGACGACGATGTATACATTTGCTCTCTGTGAACCTCTCTAAATAAAAGAATGTTGTTTCTTACTCTGCAATATATATTTTTATATAAGATCTTATAAAAAGAACACCTATTCCTTCCCTGCACCCCCTTCTAAATGAATCAATTTGCATTATGTAACCAATGTTG
Organism: Solanum chiquidenum; assembly: GCA_029582725.1. NCBI lineage: Eukaryota > Viridiplantae > Streptophyta > Magnoliopsida > Solanales > Solanaceae > Solanum > Solanum chiquidenum. The sequence continues at coordinate 22,658 of JAJOOS010006192.1, read as the reverse complement.
TCTATGGCTTTGTATAGCTGAGTTTCTGGGTTCCAATTACCCTTTGAAAATCAGCATGTATGACTAACAACATTGGATCTCTGCGTCAGATCATGTGGTGGCAAGTAGTATCACAGGGATATGCACAATCAATCTCCTTGCTGATGTTTCTACTGAAGTACCAATCTCCGACTGTCTCTGCAATTGTCTGGGGACAAGAAGTTTCAGAATCAGTAGCCACAAATCAGAAAGAAATCTCCTTTGTACTTGATAGATCTGTTAGTTGCATCAGATTGCATAATGACTTGTACATAACTTGTAAACTTCAGGCAAAACAACAAAAGTTCTCCTTAATGCAGGGAATCATTTACTACTTACATTTAGATTACAATATTCTGAGAAACAATATGATTTGATGAACTCTTGCATAGTAATGAACACATAACATTGCTAAAGAAACTAAAAGGGACGAGATCACTTCACACACTATTAAGATGTTCATGTTTATCATTCCAGCGTTAAGTTTGCATTTACAGTGAATAATATGTTGCAGCAGAAGATCAGAAAAATGTATTTCACCAACCTTGTTGTGTATTCGAGGAGAGCCAACTGCAAACCAAGTTTCTTGTGTCTCACTCTGACAATGAGTGAAGCAAGAGTTTATGTACATTCCATCTCTTGTTGAATTTTGATAGAAATCTCTCAACGCTGCAAGCATATCATTCCTGAACCCTGAAATAAGTCAGGTAACCCTGGTTACTGCCATCAATATTAATAGAAATTACAAACTCTATAGAACAGTAAATATAACGATAAACTAGCAAATGGACCATGATAAGAGTAGCATAACATAGAATGTTATTTAAGATTACTATAATCTAGTTACTGAATATTTGAATACTTCATGAGTTCAATTGACATTTCTTTCTATCAGACCCTTGCAAGTTTTTCCCCAACCTTAAATAAGTTTGCCTAAGGACCTAAGTAAATGTTTCAAAGAGTAATATAATAAGCATTGTCAACCTTGCAATATATTTAATTGACTTGCATCGCATTCAGTAACATTCAACTTGCAATGATCCCAATGCCGTCGAGGATCGGAAGAAGGCGGCACCAATATGTGATGGAACTGCAGAAGCATAAGGTCACATTATTGGGACCGTGCATAACAAACATTATTCTAAAAAATGCCTAGTTTATATCAAATTACATAATGAACATACTTGGTACACGTCATATGCTGAATTTAAGATGAAGAATGGCGTTTCGATGTATGATAATGCGTACTGTGGGAAGAAGCACTGCAAGAACATCTCAAGAATTCTTAGAGAAGAGCTTAGTTTCATCACTAGATTATGAATTAAACAAGAGTAGAGTGGCTCAGATCGTACCAGGTGTGGGTAGTAGAGAGTAGAAGTGCAATTTTGATTGAGATTTGGTTCTACCCCCTTCAGAAAACCACGTTTGTCAAAATAAGATAGCTCAATATAGACATACCTGATTGCCATGATGAAATCATACCTGTAGGGTAATAAGATCTTCATAGAAAGATCTCATTGTGTGATTCAGAGCTATATCTCTCCTGAGAAAACAAATGCAAACATGTCATTAAGTTTAATGTAGAGAGGAAATCACATTTGACTATTCAATTGGCAGAAACATACTCGTCTAAAAAAAACCCAGCATCACTCAAGCACTTCACACTAGCATTCTTTGGTAGATAACTGGTGAAGTTGTCACAGTGTAAAAAGGTTGCCAGACCACCAGCAGAGCAGCCAGAAAGCATAGCCTAGAAGAAATGCTCTAAGACCATTAAGTAAAGTTTGAAGCACAAAATATCTTTGTAGTAAGGGAGTAAGACAATGAAGTTAAATGTTTGTATTACATGTATCTTTTTCAAGGAAAAAATTGACGTAATCAACAATACAGATTATGAATATAAACATACTGAAAGGTCCCAAACAGATGTGTACAACAATGCACAGTTGGCTATTTGTTTACTTTTACAAAAAAAATGACAATTCAATCCAGAAAGGCAAGATCACTTAATTACCCTCTCTATGTCCTCACAGGAGACTAATATTTGTGTGCTGGGTGGGACGGGGAGTGGGGATGTGTGGTGATGGAAGCAATTGCTGTTTTATCTCATTGCTTTGCTACCACAAGTAGTCCTAAGCCTTGACGGTTATCATCAGATGCTGTTAAAGTAGAAAAAGAGTATGTCTAATGGCATTACCTTCTTTGCGTGCCCCAGACCTTTTGGGAGAAGATCAAGAATAATAGCTTGCCAAATTCTTTGCCCTCTGAAATAAAGCATTGATGTCTGTTTCATTTTAAGCAAGAAAAAGACTCAGTTTAAAAGTAAGAACAGGGTACAATTCAGATAGAATACACCTTTATCAAGCCCGTGATTCTTTTAACTAGTCCAAAGGCAAAGAAATTGGCTTGAGACGTATAATATGTATGCCATCAGAAAATATATCAGAAATTTCATACTTAATTATATTTAACTTGAAAGCAAGAAAAATGAAGAAAATTCGGAGTAACGCAAATGGCAATCATATGATAGAATCCAAGGTACGTAAGGTCATAATAATTGGTAGGAAGAAAATGCTTTAAGATAACAAACAAAAAGAAAAGTATATTTCGTATCAGCCTTGATCCAAGCCAGACCATGCTTTTCGAGCTCTAAAGTTCCGAAGTAATGTCAATTACATTCTAAAGCAAATGAATGTCACTCTGCAAATTATGAATCTTTTCTATTTTTATCGGTTGACTTCCATAACGTTCCACAAAAATGTTTTGAAGTATGAGTTCAGACAGATACGTGGGAACTTGGAAACAATGCCCTCTCTGCATCTCTAACTGAAGTGAATCTTAGGCTTGCAGTTCATTTGCAGAAACACGTGAATAGTTTGCCACCGATATTCATGTAAAACAATATCTCGTTACCCCAAATTTCATGTCTATCCTTTCTTAAAGACACATAATCCTTTTTTTTCAAAAAAAAAAATTAGGAATGCTTTAAAAAGTTCACAGAACCAAACCATACCTAGCTCAAGTAATTACAAACGAAGTCTCAGCACTAAAAGACGTTGATATACACCCATAGTTTGGCTAACAAAAACAAGAATAAAACAGAAGTAAAGCATAAAAGTTTGCTCATTTGGCAAGAGGAAAAAGAAAGCACTTGATTAAGCTGAACTGTGACTGATAATACTCTGGATAGGTAACTCTCAAATACTAATAGATTAATCGTGGAAATAATGGCAAGCTACTAGAACATGAAATTTATATTTTTCACATAATAACCAAACAATGATTGGTCTATCGGAAACAACTTCTCTACCCCACAAAAGTGGGAGTGAGAATTGCACGTTCTGCACTCCCCAAATCCTACTTGTAGGATTACACTAGTACTTTGTTGTTAAATAACCAAACATTGATGATGATTGGAAAAACTAAATTTGCCAACAGGGTCTAGTGGACACGAATATAGCACTCAAAAGCAAAAAAAAAATCACAATGTTTAAAGAAATAAGTAGTGCAAGAAACTGATGTGCGTACAAGTTGTAGAAAGTTTTACTTTACCCCATTATAGAACTTAGCATCACCAGAAAATGAGGCTCCATCACAATATCTGATCTTCACCCGATTCCAGTTGTAGAAATCTGCATTTATTGTTGGATTGGATTTCTCCCATTAGCCATTTGCGGATTCCTATCTCAAAGTTTTTCACATAACTTAAAAAATCTTGATCTTCATTGCAAGGGAAAAGGAAAATTTAAAAATATCATCCTCGAGATTCAAAAAGGATTATAATTGTAAAACAAAATAGTTCCATCAAATTCATTCAATCACACTGAGTACAAAATGAAACTGCGTGTAACTTCTTTTCAATTACGGTTTGTCTCTAGTACTATTCTTTATCATTCTTCTTCTGTATTAATAATTTTTGTAACGAAGTGGTATAGAGGTACAAGTGTAGATTGAGAGGTTCCATACTCAATTTCCATCGTTCAAGGTTGGAAACAGTCTAGTTAGCTCAAACTCGGTCATAGCACCGAAGAAGAAAAGCCGAAAAAATAGTAGGGGACTCTCAAATGGCCAATGGGGGACCATTTTCACTAGGCTTTCGATGGAAATGCACGGTAAAGGCCCAAAACTGTACAAATCATTGTTGCATCAGAAATCACAATTTCCACTCAGATTTATTTTTGGAAAATATATTGTCCTAACATATTTGACATATCATTCAAACTTTTTGAAATAAAATGTAAAAAATATTGAGAATTTAAAATATTTAAAAGATATATAAAAAAAATATGATCGAAGATAATTTTATTTGCATCTCAAATATAATAAAAAAAATCAGATTCAACCTCACCGATATAAATACATAAATATCAAATATGACCAAGTTAATCTGAACATCAATATTAATATTAAAAAATGCATAAATCATAGTATTATTAATTAGAAAAACTAGCCCATAGGCTTTGTTGTTAGTTGTTACTATCCTCCAAATTCCAACTGGCTGTCGGTGCACCCACTAGCCTATACTTTTTCATGTTTTAGCATATACATAATTGACATCTGTTCCCCGCCATTTTTTCTATAAAAAAGATGAGTACTCTTCAGTAATCAAATTCAAATGGAGTATAGCGTAATTACAGTCCATAACTTTAAACTTCAAAATATTGATCACGTGGAAAGAGACAACATCAAACGTGAGGGAACATGGACTTTGTCACACAAGCATACTACATTGACAGCATTGTACATGTACTCCTTTACTTACCACATTGCCATTTCACATGCTTCTGGTAAATTTTGTTCTCTTTCCTTCTTTTTTTTACTTTTATATAAAGCTAAAGATACCTCATATGAAATATGAACACTTTTCGTGTTTGATTCTTTATGAGTATAGTGACCACATGAGATATTAACTGATTAATTTTTTGTGGGGATCGAGTTAACAATAGGTTTGTGAATTACCGGGATTAAAAGAGGCATTGTTGCTGAGAATGCCGGAGAATACTTCCCATTTGTTCATATAACGAGTTGATCCATGATTTGATTTGGATCTATCCAAGCATGATTTGATATCATTGCACCACCCACCACCCTATTAATGAACTCAATAAGAAATTAATTAAAACTTTGTCCGCCCACTATACTTCTTGGACTAAATTAGCACAAGATAATGCAACTTTGATTTTGCCTCAAAACAAACACACAAACACCAACTATAGTATCATAATAAGTTATAAATTCCATACTTCCTAAATTTGCATGAGACTTTCAATCAGACTATATCAACTTTCTTGTTTTAATTCAAATTTTTCAACTAACATATAAGATCACAAGATCAACATATCATTAATTTAAATTACAATTTTAAGAAAAAAATACTATTTTTAAACTTTGTGTCAAATCAAATCAAGAAAAACAAACTAAAACAAAGGGAAAAGTATTGTTGTATATCTGAGAGTTTGAGCGGTAAAATAATAGCTAGAAATTTGTATTTAAAAATAATAATAAATAAAAAATTAGGAAGGAGGAGAGAGCGATACTGGCAACAGTGATAGACGTATCTATTTCAACACAGTCCATAGGAAAGGTCGTGGTCCTAGTAAAAGTCCTAGTCTACTACTTATAACACTACAATAATAAAATATAAAAAACAATCCTTCTAAGTTTCAATTTGTTTAAACTTCCTTTTTCTAATATATATTCATTAAGAATGACTTTTTTTTATAATTTTTTTATTTTAACTTTTCAATTGTCAAATTTAATATAAGATTAACTTGACATCTTGATACATTTTATATATTTTTAATTTGAGATTATAAAATTTAAAAGTATTTTTTAATCTTATAAACTTCATGTCAAATTAAACCGGACCGAGGGAGTACTAGGTCATATGACAAAATTGACTTTCTTTTGTGGTCCATACCCAAGTTGTCATGTACAGTAAAAGAATGGGCATCATGCGCTCAACTGGATTGGAGTAACGTGTATTTAAGCCGCCCTTTTGTAAACTAATTGACAAGATAAGCTTAGCATTGCTATTTGCTATTCTAATCCATGTCACTACTCCATAACAATTATTGAGAAAGTGAAATTGGAAAAATTGAAAGAGATAATAGGGTCCCTTTTTTGATAAATGGACAAATATGTTTACTTTTGGGCACACCATATCCTTTTCTTCTTATCAGGTTTGATGATTCAAAAGAGTTGTAGAATCCTCCCTCTCCTACACTTTTTCCATATTTTGAACTGGACCAAAAAAAAAATGCAAACCTTAAAAAGAAGAAATAGTGGATACAATCAGTACAATTTTTTTAATAATTTAGTTGATTGACTAACTGAATTTTTATATTATTAGTGAAGGTTCGATTGCACATTTTGTATCCTCTGCCAATTATATTTTATTACACAGTAAATTAATATATGCATGTAAAAACAAAGGAGAAAAAAAAGAGGCAGAATAACATGTTTCATCAGTACATCATAAATGTACGTTTTTTAATAATGTAATTTTAAATATTTTATATGGAAAGCGTGAATTTAAAATTGTTAAAAAGGGAAACAGATTAAAAAGAAAATTTAGAAACGTGAAGTGCGATCAGCAGAATGAAAATAAAATAAGATGGATTTCAGTTTCCCAAGAAAACAGAAAGTGTTGCTAAAAACAGCATTAAGGTCGTTTCCTAACTTACAAGAAAAACCAGCGTCAAAACGTGTTTAAACCGAAACACCCATGGATCTGTTTTTTGTCAACAATAAATAAAGTAGAGACTGGAGAGACCATGTACTTCTTATTTCTCACCGATAAGTTGAGTATTTGTTGAATTTTACTTTATTTCCAACTGTGACATCACATATTAGTAATGAATTTTGAATTTATATACTCCCTCCATTCCAATTTATGTGAGAGAGTTTGACTCGACACAGAGTTTAAGAAAGAAATAAAAACTTTTAAAATTTATGATCCAAAATGAATGATAAGATTTGTGTAGCTATAAATCATTTCATTAAGGATAGACATTTTAAAGTTATTGGGACAAACTAAAAAAAAAAAAGCAAGTCACATAAATTAGACAGAGGGAGTATATATAATAATTTTCTCATGGATAATTATTATCTACCAAAAGAGATTTTGCTCAAATGCATCAACAATATATAATCTCACAAATAGGATATACGGGGATATAGGCAGATTTTATAACTCACATTCATATTATTATTTATTATTAATTTGATATCTATATTGAGGCCTCAGTAATTCAAATTCCTATAGAATAGAGCCCATTCAAGTTCCTATCAAAAAAAATAATTATACCACTCAAATTGAGACCTCTAATTAAATGGAAATGTGATCACTGCAACATAACCTTTTAACAGTGAAATATTAGCAATTTTTGGGGGTGAGAGAGAAAGTAATTTTATCAGTGTAAAGAAAGGCTGCAAGCACGTTGATTGACAAGTAGTGAGAAAAGCAAGCAAAGCAAAGAAGTGTGTAACTACTCATTTACCAACTGCGGTCAGAATCTTTCTCCCCTTTCCCTTCCCAACAAAAAACACCAGAAGGAATTACTTGCCTCAAATTGCAAAAGCCAGTTGTCTGCTCCAGCTCCAAATCCACGGTGCAGGTGATACGCCGGCAAACTTCCATCCAAGCAATCTGCAAAATCAATAAGCCAATATTTAACTATCCCGTTAACTGCTTCAATTTCCTTTTGGTAGAGAAATTATTTAAATCAGAAGCGTTTACATACATGCTCCTAAAGCAGGAGCGTTTTGAACCAGAGTCATATTGACCAGTAGGCGATTCTGTTCTCCTTCCGAGTTAACCAGCCATGGCCAGTAAATAAACAGAACCAATTTCAACACAACAATTGAATTCACATTCATTTTTACTCTTCTCTGAGACGGAAATGTGAAAGCATTTCACGGAGAAACTATTTCTGGGTTTTCAATCTGAAAATTGTCTGTTTAAGATGAATGGAGGAATTGGATTGTCGTTGTTGGATTGAAGAATGAAATAGCGAGTAAACAAGTGAAAACGAGAAGAAAAGAAATCAGGAGGAATAGCAACAAATTAGGGAGAGCAGTGAGGATTTGAAGGTTCAACAAGTACAAAAGGTGTGAATTGTGAAGGGGGATTCCCGAGGGAGGGAACGAAAATGGGAATGTCTTATTTATGGTTTCAAGGGTCATTTGGTGTGGAATAGAATACACAAAGTTACAAATGAAATTAAGATAATTTGTTTGATTACTTTTATGAAAAGAAAAAAAACTACGTAATTGTTTACTTCATTTAATTTTACTTGACCACTATTTTAGTAGTAATAGATTTTTATTTTTATTTATTATTTTTTAACATATACAAATATTTTTTCCTATTTTAACATCAACATTAATTATTAAATCCTCAAACCATTTACAATAAATTAATATAGACATTATGATATACTACTCATATTAATCATTATTTTTAATAAAGGTGCAAAGTTTAAAGTGAACAAGTTAAAATGAACGAGCATAATAATATATATTATCTCTGTCTCATATTAGTTTATCATCTTACTAAAAAGAGTTGTCTAATGTTAGTTAATCACCTACAAAATCAAGAAAGCATTAATTAATTTTTTCATATATTACCCTTGCAATGATTTTTTTTTGAAGATATTCACATTTGTTTGTAAAAAAATTAAGAAGCTTTTTAAGGGTGAATTAGTAAAATTATCTTCTTATTTATGATTTTTTAATATGCGTGTAAAAAGAAAGTGATCAACTAATATGGGACATAGGGAGTAGTACTTTAGTTATTTTTAAGGGCAGAACACATCGTTAACCCTTTAAAATTGTTAGTATATTTTATTTGGATATTCGAACTACAATATGCTTCAATTGAACATGTGATAAAGTGTTTCTTTTAGGCACTCTTTGCTTAGGTTTAAGGGTTAACAATTTATTAAGATTAGTGTGTGTAATTAAAGAAAATGACATATTTTAAATTGTTAACTTATTCACCAAATGAACACTTGAGAACACACCTATAACTTTTTCAAATTTTGAGCTGAAAGTGATTAATAGAAATATTGTTATGTCATATATTTATATGCTCAATTCAAACAAATATTGATTTGAGTGTCTAAATTTACTATGATAGACAATTAAGAGACTAATAGTGTGTGTTTTATTCTACTTTATAGTTCATATTAGATTATTATATGAATTTCTACATACTTTATATAAAATATATTTTATGCAAATAACAATCAAATATTACATTTATCAATGCTACACCTTGGGCAACATATCAGAAAGGTAATCAAACATTTCATTATTAATGCTTGATGCCTTTATTTGACTAAATTTGTATTTATGTCAAAATCATTAAATATTAAAGATAAAATATGTTATCAAATCACGAAATTAATCATAAAGAAGTGACATTTAGAAGATGATGACAAGCCCATCGCCAATCAGCCAATGAGGGAATAGTGAATTAACAGCTTGACGTAACCACCATGGATTGTGATGCAGTGGGTGACTGTTTCATCCTTAATCAGAAATTTCAAGTTTGAGTCCTGGCATGAATTTTTTTTTTATTTGGAGCACCACTACTCCCTCTCTGAATGGGTCATGTAATGCGCGATTCAAATTTAATCGACACAATATAGACTTCGGACTAGATGTGAAATCAAAAAACAGCTTGAGGTACTGGGGTTGGCTTCAATTGCAATTGACATGTGATAATGAGATGATAAGTGTTGGCGAGACTAACTTTTGGTTATTGTTAAGTAAGGAGCAAGCTATATCTTATCATTGAGTTTTTTTTAAAGCTAAATGTACCCTCTCTTTTCTAACTTTCTTTTTCCTAGTCTATGCTTAATAATGAAGTTAAATCATTGCAAGGAGCCCAAAATAATCGAGTTGGTTGAATAAGCAATTTAGCGAATTGATCAAATAGCAAAAAGTAAAAATAACAAAGAGAGCACATTTACTAATTTTGTCCATTTGTTCAATTTAGTGATTTTATCAATCACTTCTACCTTTTAAAGTGACATCTAATAAAAAGTGATATACACTCATTGAATTAAGGTGTATTCAGCGGAGGAAACTATTCTTTAGAAATAAAAAATAAAAAATTATGTGTGTTTAATACATAAGCAAAAAATATTATTCTAAACATATTTATTTATAGTCTAAAATTAAAGAATATTATGAGAGGTAGGGGTGGGGTGCGTGGTGGGGTTGTGTGATGATGGGAACAAAGGCTATGGTGGGTATGGATGAAGACCGAAGATGAAGTGTACGTGTTGTTGGGTAGGTAAGACAAAATCAATGTGTAATGTCATTTGTGGAATTTGTATTCATGATCGAATTTAAACGAATTAAAATAGGTTGAATTAATAAAATTGGTGGGTTATTAAATTGTGTTGGGTTTTAAAGGTGTGAATAGGAAGTCAAGGTTGTGACTCTCCTGAAGGGTTGCGATTTTTGCGAAGAGTTGTGAACTTTACGAAAGGTTGCGTCTTTTCTAAAGGATTGTGACCATTCGAAAGGTGGTGTTTTTTGCAAAGAGTTGTGACCTATCTGAAAGGTTGTCTCTTTTCCAGTGAGTTGTGAACTTTTCGATAGAGCACAATTAACACATTTTCATACTGGCCTTTGTTGGCTATAAATAGAGAGATTTTCTTTCATTTTTCTATATCAAATTTTCCCCTTCTTCCGCATACATTTCTTATAAACAAAATCAATCGATCATGTCCGTATGTGTGATCTCGTTGATGTCATTTTGAGTTCGCTGAAATTATCAATGTTTGAGGTACCGCTACTTCTTTAATGATTAATTTATTTTATCTTGGGAAGAATTAATCTACAACATAGGGTACTTGAGGGTCTTAAGGACACATAGTATATTCTGTGGACTCGAATAGTACTTTTCTTTTTCTTTTTTATCTTTTATTATTTCTGACTTGCTAATATAAATACAGGAGATAACAAATCATTCTAAAGTTACTTGGTCTAAAATGTGGATCATAACTCATAACACAATCCACTCAATTCTTATTAAATTTCAATTCTTTTATTTGTTGTTTTATATATAAAAAAAACATAGTACATTATAAACTATTTATTGCTTCATTCGGGTTATATATAAGACGAATACAATTTTCCATTTAAATAAGTTGGTCTTTAATTTTTAACTTCCAAATGACTTTATCTTTAATTTTTGTCTTTAGCAAGCAAATTTATGTCTACCGAGTATAAGCTCTTTGGGGGATATAACTTGTGAAATATTATGATGTATATCTCATCTTGAGGGCAAAAATTGAAGATCAACACAAAATATGTGCAAAAGTACAAATGATCATAAATACAACATATCAAATAAGAAGAAAATTAATTGAAAATATTTTAACAAAATTTTCCATAAATAAATTTAAACGGCATATCAACTCAATTTTTAAATATTAAAATAGATTGAACTAATATGTGAATGGATCAATAATCCATCTAAACTTACACGAATTAGGCAATTATATTGACACCTATAATCTATAGTTAGTTGCAAAAATGCCAGTCCAATGGAAAGAAAGAAAAATAATTCTAAATTGCTTGAACTTAAATTGGCATATATATACCAACACTAAAGTAAAGAGAAAAAAAAGTACACCTAACATGACCAAAAGTCCAAAATATATAAGTTGCTAATAATTCATCTACAAAAATTAATGCTCCTAAGAAAAAATTGTTGACATTATTAGTTGTTAGGTACTCTCTCCGTCCATTTTTATTTGTCATGTTTTGCTTTTTGAAAATCAATTTGACTAATTTTTAAAGTTAAATTAGATTACATTAATTCGATATTTTAAACAAAAAAAATTAGATATTTAAAAACTATACGAAAAGTACTATAAATTCTAATTTTTTGCATATTAATATGATGAAAAAATATATCGTCAAATATTAGTCAAAATTATTATCGTTTGACTCTAAAAAGGAAAACTATGTCAATTAAAAGTGGACGGAGACAGTATGTTACTAATAATTAGAATGATCAGTTAAAGTTATAACAACTCGTTATTCTTTGTAATTTCATTATTATCCGTTACTATAATTAAGAATTGTCATAAAATAGACAACGCCAAAATCCATTTACTGTATTAGCTAATCAGATATAGGATTGAAATGATTTGTTCAATTTCAACATCCTAATCCACGTATTTAGTCATATCATTTATGAATTAATTAATTTTAATTGTGTATTCAAATGTAACTGCAACTTCTTCTCTTTTTTTTTTCTTTAAAAATTGAAAGCCACAATGATTAAAATGTCAAATTTGCTCTGAGCTATACAAAATGAAACAATTTTATTTTTTTGTTAATAGTTAGGATCAAATATATCTTTGTTATTTATTACTTAAATTAAAAGGGAAATTAAGCAAATATCCTATTGCACCGTAATTTCCACCACTATCTAATTTTTGATAAATCTATTAATTTATGAATTTAAAATTATCAAATTTTGATGTGAATTTTAAAATACAATTTCAAATATCTAGAAATATAATTAACAAATTTAAAAACTACCTAAAAGATATCACAAGTCACAATAACTTAATAATTTAAATAGTGCTAGTTTTAAATATATAAAATAAAGTAACTAGTTTACAATAAATATTGTCATATTTTATTTACATAAAAAATACCCAAAAGTCATAAAATATATATAATAACTATATATTCTAACACACTCAAAAAGTCGAATATAACTTATTTATACATTAATTATATACTGACTATACATTATAATACACTCAAAAAACTAAATATAATTTAACTATATATGAAGTATACACTGACAATACATGAAGTACACATTGACTATTCATTTTCGACCAACTCAAAATCTCCTTTATACCGTCTCAGATTTTAGATGTTTTGAGTCTTTTGATATATACTAATTTGCTCAAAACAATTAATATTTGCGGTATATCAAATTTTAAAGGAGAAGAGGGAGGAGGACGAAGCAGCAACAAAAGCAAAGAAGGAGAAGGAGGAAGAAGACAACGCATCGGCCCATGATTTTGATATTTGAGGAACTTACATAAATGAATATAGTTGAGTTTTAATTAAGATAATTATTATTCATAACTAACTTTAAATTCACAATCCATATGTACATAAATGTATTCACCGTGTTTGGTGATTGTAGTCTAATATACATATGTTATTTTTAAGCAGTTACTTTGGATATAAATACAATATCTAATGCAATACATTTTTAATACTGCATTATGAAAATGATTTACACTCATAATTTCTAAAAAAATTATGAAAAAAGGGTCACAAATTTTGGCACAAAAATATCATTTTTATAGTGATCTTGATAATACATTATTCAAAATCTATAACACGATGTTTTAATAAAAATTACTAATAACACAATTACCAATTAATGCAATTTGTCCAATTACAATAGTTATGAAAATACATTGGTGCAAAAAAAAAGAATAATAATGGTAATAACTAAACTATCCTTTAATATAACCTTTTCACATTCGATGAGCAATGTTTTCACGACGAGCATACACTTTTAGATTAAGAGCGCATACAACGAGGGGAAAGAGTAGATATAATTAGTTGGAGTTATAAATAACTGGAATTTGTTTATAAAATATAAAAATTTGAGGTAATTTTTAAAAAACTTAAGAATTATTTGTTAGTTGTAAAAACTAGACAATTTTATGACCAAAACGTTCTCAAAAGGTGATTGCAATATTTATGGTCAAGTGGGTATGATATTTTGTGGTCTTAAATTAAAAACATGTTGAATGTATCAAAATATATGAAAAATTGAAATAAAAGAGTTACAAAAAGGAAAAAGAACACTATATTTTAAAATAGATTAAATATGAAAGCAAGACAAATAAATCAAAATGAAAATTATCTCAAAGTGCAACCCATACAATTACTTTACATAATATAGCCAAGATTTCCAATGCTTACATGAATTGGCCTAGTTTCATAACAACTATAAATCATAAGGTTTGGTTTGTAGAATTGGAGATTTTAAATTTGAAGAATTCCAGAGAATTGTCTTGTGAGGTGGAGAAAATATGTCTTCTCATGGTAGAGAGTTAAACATTTATAAGAGGTGTTAAACATTGCTTATTAAAGTTTCTATTTGAAAATCAAGTTTCCGCAAATACATTCTATTTTGAGTGGGTGTTATTGTAAAAAATTAATTACGTATCGAAGAGTCTAAATTTGAAATTTTAAGTGATTTATTGTAGTTTCTAAAGTTTTTTTATGGATAAATTTCGTCTTTGAATCAAGTAAAAAGAGGAAGTCGGCTTTTTGTTTAATAAGCAATGTTTAACACCTCTTATAATTTATATATTATTGTATATATGTATTTAAATATCTTTCATAATTTTGTATAATGTTATATATTTGATGTATCATATTGTTTATCAAGTTTTAAATTAAATTTTATTTGATATGAGAATTTTGAATATTATTTTACACCGAATATAAAATATTGTATATTAAATTGAATTTTGGACTAAAGATTAATAATTTATGTTTTGAATTACTATTTATAGGATATAAATTAGATAGTTATATATTTTTCTGAAATTTTCCTTGCAAGAGGAAATAGATGTTGAAAAGTTATTTTTGCCGCCCCTTAAAACGCGTCAAATTTAAAGGAAAAAAAAGCTCTAAAATTAAAGAGTAACCGCCGATGCTCTTTACAATTAGGGTTCTTCAATATTTCATACATACCATCCAGGTGCTTTTTAATATATATAATTCCCTTATTTTTTTCTCATTTTTCTGCTGAAACTTTCTCAGCTTCTCTGTGAATTTTTTCTGTGTAAAATTTCTCATTTCTGTGTGTTATCTTCGTTCTCTTTGTTTCTATATATGCATTCTATGTATGCAAATTTCTACGTAATTTTATTCAGAAGTACAAGGAATATCGCTGCCTTAATTGAACGTGGAAATGATTTGGACTTTGGAGCTGCATTTGCAATTGGTTATCATGCAGATCTTTCATTCTTGAAAATTAGTGTTTTGAACTTTTTGCTTGTATAATGGGAGGATGGTGTTGAGTTTGATTTAAAATAATAAGGAGTCGTTTAGTGTGAGGTATGAGGCATAATAATCCCATGGATAAAATGAAGGGCTATTTTATCGTGTGTTTGGTTGGATGTATTAGACAATCCTGAGATTATTTATCCCACCATTTATACCTTAGTGATTGGATAAGTTATCATTCATACATGGCGGAATAGTTTATCCCAAGATAACTTGTTCTCAACCAAATGACCATTTTCAGCCAGTATTGTATTGTATAGTTACCAAAGAAATTGATAGTTTTAGGCTTAAATATTGTTTGATTTTTAGTGATCAAAAGAATGGTTGATGAAGTTTGAAAATACAAGTCAAATTCCAGCAGAGTAAAAAAAAAAACTAAAAATAACTTGATTATTTCTTTTCTTGTCTAAGCCTGGGTGGATAGAGTCACATGGTATTTGTGTTGGTGGAAGGTAACACGTACCTGGTGAATTAGTTGAGGTGTGTGCAAGCTAGCCCATAAAGAATTTATACTCAAGTACCTGTTGAAGTTGGAAAAGATTCAAAATGATGCTTAATTTGCTTTATAAAGTCCTCTTTATCTTAAAACAAGACTTGTAAGGTTAAGGGTATGGTCATGTTCCTCTTCAAAAGAGGATATGGGCGAGGACTGTTTTCTTTCTTGCATTGTTGCGAGGGTATGTGTATGCGGTTGCAGTACATCTTCATTATTGTTAGAGTTGTATTCACTGCTGTGTCATGTAACTAAACATTGATGTGATTCAATTGATAATGAAAACTATGGCGAGGTTTATTATGATGGAGAAGATAATGGCGGATTATTAGGAGGACGACAACTATGGAGATGAAAAATGTGAAATTGTCTGGATTATTTCAGTTGGTCATTGCTTCTCATATTTTGTGTGCTTCTTTGTACTTTATCATGAACTCGGCTCAGATTATGCATTAAGTACCATTAATCGCTAACTACACCCCCCCCCCTCAAATATTGTGTACTATGCATCCGAAATTAGTTTGTTGATTGAAGTTGAGATGCAATCTATTGGACCTTCCCCTCACACATGATTTTTTCAAGTGCTAGTTTCACATCCTCACGTTTGGACCTACATTTCCATATTAGAACATATTCTAACTGATCTTTAGCTGTTATTCATGTGCGAATTGATAGAATGATACGATTGTTACTGATCAGAAAATAAAAGATAGGAAACTTACATCCCTTTCCTATGGGATTGTAAGAAATTTGTATCCCTTTCCTGTGGGATTTTACTTTTTTATGATTTGATCTAGTGACCACAAAATGAACATTGTCTTCAATTTTCTATGATGAAAAATCAGCTTCTCTCAATATTGGGTTTAAATTGAGAGTTTCAAGAAGGAAATTTGTGGGTATCACATATGCTATATAATTTAACAACTTATACACCATTGCTGTTGAACTTGTCTTTTTTGCATTAGTGATTTTATTTGCAACAGAAGCTATTAAAAATAAAACAGTTTTCATTCGAGAAGTTTTTTGTGTGTCTTCAATATAGTTTTTCTGTCTGTCTTGTTCATGCATGATGTACTGAGATTTATAAAAAATGTTAACCACCATGCTGGAGGAGTCTGACCTTTAGATAAGGAAGCTGGGCAAAGTTTGTTGTTACAAAGATGGCATACTGCAATCCTTGTCTGATGCATTCAGTGTTCACTGTTCACTGTTCAGAGTATTAGCTGTAACTAGGACTTCTACCAAATTCTTTACCATAATAATTGTTTTTTTTGTTTTCAATTTAGTAGCACAAAGATGACTTTATCAGAGGAGGAGCTCTCAAGACTTTTCAGAGTTCGTAAGACACTGATGGAAATGTTGTCTGATAGGGGCTACCTTGTTGGAGATTTTGAGATAAATATGTCAAAATATGAGTTCCTTCAGAAGTATGGTGAGAACATGAAGAGAGAAGACCTTGTACTTCAGAAAGCCAAACGTAACAACAGTTCTGATCAAGTATGCTCTTTCAATTTCCTTTTCTTGCATAATTGTAATTATGGTTACTGTCAGTTTAAGTGCACCGCTTTCTTGTCTAAGGATTTTAATGTTTCCTTAATTTGATGATCGGTAAAAAAAGTTACCTCCTTCAATTGATGAAATATTCGGTTTTTGTTTTAGTTCTCCAGCAACAAATTTGATTTTTTCAGGTTTTGTGGCTTAAGTTACTCCCTTTCTACTAGTATGTTAGTACAGTATGTCTCTTCATTGTATACCTGAGGATTTCAGAATTATTTGCTATCCATGTCTCAGCCATTTCTGTTTGATTCCAGATATATGTGTTCTTTCCGGAGGAGCCAAAGGTTGGTGTTAAGACCATGAAAACTTATACAGAGCGCATGAAAAAAGAAGATGTCTTCCAAGCAATTCTGATTGTACAACAAAATTTGACTCCCTTTGCTCGTACCTGCATAAGTGAAATATCTACAAAGTTCCACTTGGAGGTTTTCCAGGTGACTACTGTACTATTTTACTATTTAGTTTGTTCTTACTACTTGAATGAAGGATTGAAATTGTTATGAAATAGCTGAGGAGCTTAGTTTACTCCTAGTTTTGTGATAATTTTATTTTTTGGTACCTTTGTTAGTTGGTTTCTTTGATTTTGGTCTGACTACCATTCATTTGAGCATCTGATACTACCTAAGTAGTAGGACCACCAGAATCAGAGAGACAGTATGTTGTTACAATGTCATTTGCATTTTGATAAGTGGACTATCTTTGTATCAAAATGGCATAATGATGATGCCACTTCACGTTACCCTAGATATGTGTTTGGAGCGAGAAGCATGCCCTCTGGGATTTCTCGTAATTAGCGTCATTCTTATTCTTTGGGTGGAGGCACTTCAGTTATTTGTTTCGTTGGAAAAGTGTTTGAAATACATTGTACTTCCAATTTGCTGTTGTGTTGCATGGCTAATGCTATTGGATAGAAATCTGTGGTGTGGTATGCTAAAAGTGGTGGCAGCTTGTTATCAAAAAAGATATCATTGAGTGTTGAGACTGTGAATGGGTTATAATATGATTAAAATGTAGTAATCAGATTATGTTATATAATTCTGAATTGCATTTTGTTGATGCACTCTCAAAAGAAAGTCTTCAATGTGTGTCCTAACTTGGAAAATCTTATATCTAAGATACACGTCTTCCAAATATTGATATCCAGACAATAGATCAAGATCTATGTTAAACAAGAGTCTTTTGTGACTGGTTCCTAATAGAATTTGACTAATCACTTGCGAGATATTGCTTAGGACCAATGGATCAAATAAGTATAATTTTCAAAAGTGTGGAGGGGCGTATTGGTGTCTATACCACCGAGCTTCAAAGCTGAAAACAGGGGTTTTCTTGGATATTTTTTATAAAGATAAGTTTACAGGTCTTTTCCATTGATGACATTTTCAAGCTTCACAAGGATAGATATTCAAATTCTCTCTAGAATTAGAATAAAGTGCAAAGACAATTGTCAAGTGTAAGAATCTACTTCCTACTATGTGAAGGCATATCCAAAATGCCTATCAGCCATATGGGGTTGCCAAGTCCGCGCCATGGCCAGAAAGCAGTGAAAAGGATAGGTAGTTCAAGGATGAGAGTGCCTCATTTAGCGAATTCTAACTCAAAGCTAAAATGATATAGAATCCAAGGTCCTTTATCAAGTATATGAGTTGATAAACTAGCTTATATGCCATTATGGATTAAACCAGCTTAGATAACATGTACTTGACTTCATAATCCATAAGAGAATGGCTTAAGACTATTATACATCATATGAACAAATCGACGCTCTGTTCATAGTGACTTTACTTGTTTGAAAAAGTTATCTGTTGTGAATGATTCTGCAATTTTATGTTATTCGAAGCTGATATGGGTTTTGATAGAAAGTGACTCTGCTAGCATTTTCACTCATATAAAGGGTTATTTGGTATTCCTCTAGGGGTGACACGTCTGTTTTTTGTTTGATTTGGAAAATCAGGGAGCTCGCTTGGCTTCTAATATGCACATTTAGACGTTTAGTTGCTTTAAGTGATTGATAGTTATACTTTGTCTTAGAATACTCAAACTTCTTAATCATCAAGATAAATGATTAATGTTTCAGGAGGCAGAGATGTTGGTAAACATTAAAAACCATGTTCTAATTCCTGAGCATCAGACACTTACCCCTGAAGAAAAGAAGACATTGTTGGAAAGATATACTGTGAAAGAAACTCAGGTTCGTCTTTGTAATATTATTTCACTTGCTAAAGTTTTCACCTCATATAATACACTAAAGACCAGGAGACACATGTTGCATGCATAATGGTGAAGGCATTTTTGTAGAGCTAGTGGTGTTCAAGAATGAAAGAATGGAATAAAGGAGAAATAACCAATTTAATAATCAATTCAATGGCTTTGTATTACCTTTCAACCCATTGGGAATGAGTTTGTTGGAAGGGATATAATTGGAGATAGAACAGCATTCTTCATGATAGTGTTAAAGTTGAAACTGTCTTGTTCCCTTAGTAGTATAGAAAAATTTAAGCATCGTCTTATTTTATGTGAAAGATAATCGAAACCTTGTATCAAATAGCTATTTGCCTATGTAAATACATCTCTACAGCTGGGCTTCTAGTATGAATTGGGGTTTGTCTGAGGGGAATTTTATAAGGAAATAGTGTCCAGTTGAGAGGCTTGCACAGATATATCGACGGAACTATTCAGTCTCCAATGAATTGGATCAGTTGAAGGGGGCTTTGATAAACCTAATGTTAATAGCTTTGATGGAAAAACTACCTGCATGCATTGTTGATCATCAGAGTCATGGCCTTGTTATCTTCTGCTTCTTCCTTTTGGCTGATTGTTTTGTTCCTACCTATCATCTTGGCTCCCTTGCCATTGTTTTGATTTATGCTATTTAGATAGGCAAGATTGATTACTATACTACCTGATTGAATACCTAATATTTTCTTTTGCTAAAACAGCTTCCTCGGATTCAGATCACCGACCCAATTGCTAGATATTATGGGCTAAAACGTGGCCAAGTCGTGAAAATTATTAGACCAAGTGAGACTGCAGGGCGTTATGTTACTTACCGATATGTGGTCTGAACTAGTTTTTGATGTTTTCACCGGTTGAAAGGTAAACAGTGGATAGAAGAGACAGGTAGTGTAGTTGTTAGTTATTTTCTTCTGCTTTTCCCCCTTAAAAAGAAGGGTTGAGAATCTCAAGTTTTCTCTACCCCGTCTAATCATGTAAAAACAGGGACGTTTTAGGTTCTTGAATCGATAATCATCTTTTTGTTATCTTTGCCTTTCCTGTTTCTTTCCCTCTACTGCTTTTCCTAATTGCTAATGTTGTGATGAAATTATCTCTCCCTTCTCATGAAAACACCAAACCCATCGTTAAATCATCCCCAATTTATATATCGTCATACCTAACTTATTTATATCATGTTCTATCATTAACACATTATATTAATAATTTGGCGTGTAATTAAGCATAAAAAGAGTCTGAAGTCTCAACATGATAAATTCATTGGGGCGCGAAATTTTATGATAGTATAAATATATAATATGCAAGCTAACGTGATAGTTAATCACCATTTATATTTAATTGAGATTTCTTGTTCATCGTCTACTATGGATTCCATTGTTTAACTTTGTTGTGGACGACGATAAATTAGATAACAAAAGGAAGTATATTGCAAAATCTATTTAGTTAGTACTCAACAATTTTTTTTATTTGTGGTTAGGTCCCCATTATATGCCTTATATAAACTTTGACTGTAAACTTGTATAATATATATATAAAGAGGAACACCCATTCTAACATAAACCCAATATGCCTCAAACAGGTAGTCAAGTTCTTACTTGAGGGATTTATTATGTTATATTGCTAACATATGGAAAGTCGAGGTTTAAACTTATTATAAGCACATTAGAGAGAATCATTTATGTATGATTTGGAAAGAGCCAAGCAAGAGAGTATACTTATCAAATGTTTACGCAATGGACGGAACTGAGGGGTTCATTGGAACCTCTTTTGTCAAAAATTGCATTGTATATAAAAGATTAATATTTTTTTTAATGTAGAGAAAATGGTCTGAAACCCCTCTAACCTATACCCGAAATCTCAACTACACACTCCAACTTCATGAGTGTCCTATCACCCCCCTAGACTATTTAAAAATGAAATAAATAAACCCTTAAAATGCTATAACCACTCATGTGTCTTGTGGTGAAATGCACGCACTTGACACGTGTTTTTCACCAATTAATCTTTTTTCATTAGTTTTTTCTCCTTCTTCTTTATCCTTTGTTCTTCAATTATTTTTCAACCCTTCTTTGTGAAAGTTTCGATTAAAAAAAGGGAAAAGGGTCAAATGTCCCCTCAAGCTTTAGTCATATTTACAACTACACACTTAACCTTTTCGGGGGTCCTATTACCCCCCTGAACCTTTTTATTTTTATATTATTTCACCCTCAGACGCTGATGTGTCCACATACGTGAACTCACCTTCATGAGGCGCGTAACAACGTAATAAAATGTCCATGTGGAGTCCAAATAATCCTCCCAACGGTAACTTTACTCTTTAGTTAACCCATACATTTATTTTTCATTCTTTTCTCAACTCATTTATCTCCATCTCTTTTGTTCTTGAACAAAAGCTCTCTCTCTTCTTTGTTCTTCATCCACCATTTTCAAAGCTTGAATTTAGTTGTTGTATCTTCTCCAACTAAGATTGAATTTAGGGTTTGCAATTTTCTCGAATTTCATATTGAACAATCAAAATCTTCCCCAATTCGACAGCTTGATTTTGTTTTTTCACTTTGTGTTATTAGGGTTAGTAATGTCAAACGCAAAATTGAATAAGCTATGCATGGAAGAATCAGACCCAATGCTCAAAACCATAGTACGATGCAAACATGAAAGTTTGTTGCATATGCAGACTTCTTGGTCGAAGTCGAATCCCGGAAGACGATTTTGGTCTTGCCCCTACTATGGTGTATGTTTCTTCAGTTGTTTGATTTTGTTGGGTTTAATTGATGTGAATGTTAATAACATTAATATATTTTTTTTATTTTTTCAGGAGAACAATTGTCATTTTTTCCGATGGAGAGACAGAGAAGAAATCGATCCAAGATCCCAATTTATCCTCCCAATATTGGTGAACAAAATCAAAGAGTTGGAAGATGAAGTTTGGAGGAGACAGATTCAAATCAATGAGCAACAAGTTCTGATTGATAATTTGACAGTAGAGAAGAGGTTCAAACGAAGAAAGTTGAAATGGTGTACGTTTGATTGGAAGGTCATTTTGTGTATTTTGATTTGTGTTGTTGCCTTGTTCATCAACAACCTATTTCAAAGTAGGGTTCATTCAAGTATTGAACTAATTGAATTGCCATAACATATGTGAGTAGTGAGTAGTGAGTAGTGAGTAGTGAAAGGAGTTGAAACTCTCTTTTGGTTGTCATATGTAATATGAGAAATTTTGTATATCAATATCATGAATCTTTTCGGATAAAGTAGTTGATATAGTAGTGTCTAT